>ONZH01019838.1:0-131180 GCA_900303285.1 Rhinella marina | reverse complement strand
CCCCGGCAGTCTTCCAAGGTTTTATGAATACCATTTTTCATGATGGTATTGGGGTCTTTATGGTGGTCTATCTGGATGACATCCTGATTTTTTCTCCAGATCTGCCCACCCATCATGAACATCTTCGCCTTGTGTTGTCCCGGTTGCGAAAAAACTCTTTGTTCGCTAAGTTGGAAAAATGTATTTTTTGTGTGCAAAAGGTTTAATTTCTGGGTTATGTGGTCACTCCTTCCGATGTACAGATGGATCCGTGTAAGGTTCAGGCGATAGCAGAGTGGGTCCGCCCCACTGACTTAAAATCCCTTCAACGGTTTCTAGGTTTTGCCAATTACTACAGAAACTTTATAAAAAACTTTTCCGTAATCGCCAAACCTCTCACGGATCTTACCCGCAAGGGGGCTGATCCTAGCAACTGGTCTCCTGCAGCATACTCTGCGTTTCAGGAGCTCAAGAAAGCCTTTTCTACAGCCCCTGTGTTGATTCAGCCTGATCTCTCTCAACCCTTCATTGTAGAGGTAGATGCTTCTGAGGTCGGTGTGGGGGCAGTATTATCTCAAGGGTCTTCTGCTCTCACAAACCTCAGGCCATGTGCATTTTTCTCCCAAAAATTCTCTTCATGTGAAAGAAATTATGATATTGGGAATCGCGAGCTCCTTGCCATCAAATGGGCTTTTGAAGTGTGGCGCCATTTTTTGGAGGGAGCTCTTCACCCAGTGACAGTGATCATAGACCATAAAAACCTGGTGTATCTTCTCAAATTCTTGCTGAACAAAATTCTGCTCCTAAAGACCTTCCGGAAGGCAAATTGTTTGTTCCCATGTCTTGCCGTTTGAGAGTGTTAGAGGAGACACATTGTTCAGTGCTAGCAGGTCACCCAGGTGTTCGGGGGAACCTTAGAGTTACTGAAAAGAAATTATTGGTGGCCACATATGCATACTGACGTTTATGCTTTTGTTCAGGCTTGTCAAGTCTGTGCGCGGGGAAAGATCCCCAGGAGACGTCCTGAGGGACCTCTTCTCCCGCTCCCAGTGCCAGACAAACCCTGGTCTAACATTTCCATAGACTTTGTTACTGATTTGCCACCATCCCAGGGGTGCACTGTCATTTGGGTGGTGGTGGATCGGTTCTCTAAAATGGGTCATTTCGTTCCGTTGAAAAAACTGCCATCAGCGGAAGAATTGGCTGATCTGTTTGTCCAGCATGTGGTTCGTCTCCATGGTATTCCTGATGAGGTGGTATCCGACAGGGGGGTACAATTTGTGGCTAAGTTTTGGCGAGCTTTCTGTTCTAAATTAGAGGTTAAATTGTCCTTTTCTTCTGCCTTTCACCCTGAAACCAATGGGCAGACGGAGAGGATGAATCAGGAGCTGATCCAGTACCTTTGTCTCTTTATCTCTGACTGTCAGCATCAGTGGGCCTCATATCTCCCGCTAGCTGAATTTGCTATCAACAATCACACTAGTTCATCCACACTCACATCACCCTTTTACTGTAATTATGGTTTTCACCCCAGGTTTTCTTTCTCATCGTGTTCTGTTTCTGATACTCCTCGGGCAGAATCCATAACTAACCAACTGTGCACAGTGTGGTCACGAGTTCAGCAGAACTTGAAAAAATCACAAAGCCAAATGGTCCACCATTCCAGGAATAAACATACTGTCTCTGAAACTTTTGTTGTGGGAGATAAAGTCTTGTTGTCTACTAAAAACCTCAAATTGAAAGTCCCGTCTCTGAAATTTGCTCCTAGGTTAATCGGTCCTTTTGTTATAACTCATGTGTTTAATCCGGTATCTTTCAAGGTTGCGTTGCCCCCTGAATGGCGGGTCCACAATACTTTTCATAAAAATCTGCTAAAGCGCTATGTTGACCCTGTTGTACCCCTCCCTGACCCTCCCTCTCCGTCTGTTGTGGATGGAGATCTTGAGTATGAGGTGGAGAGGGTTCTGGACTCTAGGTTGGTGAGGAATTCCCTTCAGTACCTCATCCATTGGAAGGGATTCGGTCCAGAAGATAGATCTTGGGTCTCTGCTAGGGATGTGCATGCACCCCGCTTAGTGAGATTGTTTCACCAGAGTCATCCTTCTAAACCATCTCTGAGTTCTAAGGGTCCGGAGGCCCCTCCTGGAGGGGGGGGGGTACTGTCAGGACCGGCAGTCATTGCACCCGTTCTGCTGGTCCTGCCCCTGACTCTGGTGGCGAGGTGGTATTTCGGCAGGCTCCTCCTCCAGCCGGCGGTCTCTGGCTGTGGATGCGCGTCCCATGCAGGAGACGCGCACAATGGTCATAAGTGCCAGGGACGTGGCTGGTGCGCACTCTCGCTCGCGGCCTGTTACTGGTCGCCGGAAAACGCGAGCAATATAGTGTCTGTACTTCTCTCTGCTTGCTGATTTTGTTCCTGACGTACTCTCCTGGTTTTGACGCGGCTACCTGACTACCCATTTGGTTCTTGTTTGTCTGTCTTGTTTGTCTTCCCATCCCCCGCACTTTTGTTAGTGTATTTCCAGTCTTCAGGTTGTCGGCTCAGGGGTTAGCCTGAGCGGGCAATAGGCAGGGAAAGGGGTTGGGATTAAGCTTAGGGATCACTTACCCCTTATCTGTGTATCCCAGCCATGATAGTTTTGCATTGTTTCCAAAAAGTTCGATTTTGGTTTCATCTGACCAGAGCACCTTCTTCCTCATGTTTGGTGTGTCTCCCAGGTGGCTTGTGGCAAACTGTAAACGAGACTTTTTATGGATATCTTTGAGAAATGGCTTTCTTCTTGCCACTCTTCCATAAAGGCCAGATTTGTGAAGTGTTGGACTGATTGTTGTCCTATGGACAGACTCTCCCACCTCAGCTGTAGATCTCTGCAGTTCATCCACAGTGATCATGGGCCTCTTGGCTCCATCTCTGATCAGTCTTCTCCTTGTTTGAGATGAAATTTTAGAGGGACAGCCGGGTCTTGGTAGATTTGCAGTGGTCTGATACTCCTTGCATTTCAATATGATCCCTTGCACAGTGCTCCTTGCAGGGTTAGGCAGGGAAAATACCACCTTTTGGCTTTTGCAGTGCAGATTTTGATAGATGGGTTGCTATCAGACAACCTCTGGTACCAGTAATTATATTCTGACAACCATTTTTTCTCTCAACTGAGCTGTGTGAGGGCTTACTTTTTTGCAGGATGAGTTGCTATCTTTATTGGTTTCGAATTTGGGGTATATCCAAATTAGGTTTTTTTTTTTTGGCAAGAAGGATAAAGAGAAGGCAGCAATTCTGCCATTGCTTTTTGGGTTTTGTTATTACAGTGCACACAGTGAGAGAAAAATTATGTTAACTTTATTCTGCTAGTCAGTACAATTACAGAGATACCAATTTTACAGTTTTCTTCTACATTTTGGCACTTTTACACAAAGCAGTTTTGGAAAAATATCATGTTTTTTGGTTGGTATTTTCTGAGAACCACATTTTTTACATTTTTCTGGCGATAGTCTTGTGTGAGGGCTTGCGGCTTGTATTTTGTGGGATGAGGTGATGTTTTAATTGGTACCATTTTGGAGTACATACGACTGATTGCTTCATATTATGATTTTTATGGAACGTGAGATGACTAAAACATTGCTATTCTGACATAGTTTTTACTGATTTATAGGACACACCTGATGATAAGCCGCACTAAGCAGGAAAATAAGAAAAAAATATTTTGAACCAAAAGGTGTGCTAAAATATGTGCAGTACATGGGTGCATTACTATGGATGAAGGGATTATAGTCACATTTAACATAAACACTGTCCAGGAACTATATTATAATTGGTCTAACTGTTATAACCCTTATCTATAAGAATGCACCCATGTACTGTATACATTTAATATAAACAGTTAGTCCAATTATGGTACAGTCCATGGAAAGTGTTTATATTATATGTGATATGCTATGTGATACTTCCTACTCAAATACCTGCCTCTCTTACAGCTATGTAATGTCACTGATTAAAAACACCAGGTACATAGGTAGTGTTGCACGGTTCACAGGGGACGCTGCTCCTCAACGGTATACACCAAAAAAAGAGGGAAATTAATTTGGTTTAATTTTCCATTTCATATTTAATGTCCTGGTTGACCCCTTAGCTCCCCTTCTTCATATCCTGGATGTCATTTACCCAGCAACGTCAAGTGGATACTGTCCAGGATTCCTAGAGAAAAGCAGTGCTCACTCAGGGGCGCCGGATGGCCAGTAAGACTCCCTCCCTCTTACAGCTGCGGCAAGCATCTGGGCAGGAGACTGACTGAGCTGATAGGTGGAGGCGGTGAAGCAACAGTTCCCGACATTGCTCACCACCATCAGCTAAACATGCAGGGTGGTAGTGCAAAGAGAAGGATAATTTCTCTCCTTCTCATCAGCCTTGAAGAGGGACCCTGGCTGTAGAGCACAGGACATATGGGCTGGTGGCATTCAGCTTCATCATGCCGTCCGTCCCACACTTCATCCTTGAGGGCGCCACTTCACTTCTTAATGCTGGCAGTGTGCCGTGGATATCGGCCTTCAATGTGCCAGCCATGTTTCTGTGCAGGTTTGTTTTATAAGACACACTGAATTTTTTTCCCCCACTTTGGGGGGAAAAATTGCGTCTTGTAAAGCGAAAAATATGGTATTTATTTTTACAGCGTTCACATGACAGGATAGATCATATGATATTTTTATAGAGCAAATCATTATGGACTTTGTGCTACCAAATATATTTTTCTATTTTTTTTCAGTTTTACACAATAAAAGCCTTTTTGAAAAGTAAAAATTATGTTTTTGTGGGAGCCATATTTTTTTATTTTTTCTGGTGATGGTCCTGTGTATAGCCTCATTCACATGTCCGTGTCCGTGCTCAAATCAGTGAGGCATCCGGGAAACTGTCCGTGAAGGATCCGTGTTGGGTCTGTGGGTCCGTGTTGCATCCGTGTTACATTGACACTGAACAGCTGAAAAATAATTTTCAAAGCATCTCTTCTTAATCAGTGAAACACGGATGCAACACGGATGGCATTCGTGTTGCATCCGTGGTTTTAACTGACCCATAGGCTATAATGGACGTAATGGATCTGTGAACACGGACAAAATAGAGCATGCATCCGTGCTGAAAAAAGTGTTTCATGGACGTGTGCTGTACGTGTTCTCCACGAACAGCACACGTCCCCATTCATTTTAATGTGTGTATTCAGACATCAGTGTTTTAGCATGGTCCATGGGTCAGTGTGCTGTTCGTGGAGAACACGTACAGCACACGTCCATGAAACACTGACGTGTGAATGAGGCTTAAGGACTAATTTTATGTGGAATGAGATGACGTTTCATTGGTACCATTTTGTGAGGCCACATGACAAAAAATGGCAGCGTTTTTATATCATTTATTTTTTACCATGTTCATCTGACAGGGTAGATACCTAATATGTCTATTTTTTAAAATTTGTTTTCAATATATAAATGGGTTGGTGAAAGGACATTTTTTTAAATTTTATTTTATAAAACACCTTTTTTTCATTATTTATTTTTGTCCCACTAAGGGACTTCAGATTTTGAGGGTCTGATCTATTTTCCAATGCAGTACATACTACATTGCAACTGTCAGTTTTACACTGACTAGGCCTCATAGGCATCTGTAGCTAGCAGGGCCTGAGGCCTTTGTAAGCCCTCAGGCTGCCTTTGGGCCCTTGCACACAACCGTATGCGCTCTGAGACATACGGTCCGTGAGCGGGCCTTATGTCCCGAAGCGGCATTGATCGTGCGCATGGGAGCGCACAGCATCATAGATGATGCTGTGCACGTCGGGCCACCCGCGGGACTATTGTCCTGTGCTCATATGATCTTATGAGTGCAGGACAATAGTCCCACGGGTGGCCCGACGTGCACAGCATCATTGTCATCTATGATGCTGTGCGCTCCCGTTCACACGATCTATGCCGCTCCGGGACATATGGTCCTCTCACGGACCATATGTCTCGGAGTGCATACGGTCATGTGCAAGGGCCCTTAGCAGCCATCAGCACAGCGCAATCACATCACAGAGAGGTAGAGAGAGGGAGCTCCCTTCCACTTTAAACCCCTTAGATGCCACGGTTAGCATTGATTGTTGCCACATAGTCAGGTTTCTGCATGCAGTTTTGGAAGCAGTGGCATAGCTATAGGGGTCGCAGCGGTCGCAGTTGCGACCGGGCCCCTAAGCCAGGGGGGCCCCAAGGCATTTTTACTGGCACATGGGGGCACTGGGGACATTTTTACTGGCAAATGGGGCACTGGGGGCATTTTTACTGGCACATGGGGGCACTAGGGGCATTTTACTGGCACTGGGAGCATTTTTATTGGCACATGGGGGCACTGGGGGCATTTTTACTGGCACTGGGGGCATTTTTACTGGCACATGGGGGCACTGGGAGCATTTTACTGGCACTGGGGGCATTTTTTACTGGCACATGGGGGCACTGGGGGCATTTTTACTGGCAGTGGGGCATTTTTACTGGCGCATGGGGGCACTGGGGGGCATTTTTACTGGCACATGGGGGCACTGGGGGCATTTTTACTGGCACATGGGGGCACTGGGGGCATTTTACTGGCACTGGGGGCATTATTACATGCACTGGGGCCATTTTTACTGGCACATGGGGGCACTGGGGCCATTTGTTACTGGCACATGGGGCACTGGGGGCATTTCTTACTGGCACTGGGGGCATTTCTTACTGGCACTTGGGGGCATTTCTTTATGGCATGGGGGCATTTTTACTGGCACTGGGGGCATTTTTCTGGCACATGGGGGCACTGGGGCATTTCTTACTGGCACATGGGGGCACTGGGGGCATTTCTTACTGGCACATGATTTTGGGGGGGAATCAATGGGGGGAACTTCTGGCGCATTATTGGGGCATTTCTTACTGGTACATAATTTGGGGTGAAATTTTGGGGGCACTTCTTACTGGCACATTATTGGGGTGAAATTTTGGGGGCACTTCTTACTGGCACATTGGAAGCATTATTACTTCTCGGGCACAGTGGGGACATTAGTACTGTTGGGGGCACTATTACTAACAAGTGCACTCTGGCAGAGAATTATTAGTTGGGACTTTGGGGGCACTATTACTGTGGGGGGCACCTGGCACAGTATCAGCGCAGTTATTTCTGGGGGACGTTATGTTTACACTATTACGGGACACTATTTGCTGGGCGCAGTTATTTTAGGACACTGTGTGCCAATAATTATTGAAGGGCACTATCTGTGTGGTACTAGTGGCACAGTACTGAGGGTGGTAGGATGATTTGTCCAGGAGACGGGAGGATGATGGAAAAGTAATAAACTAAGATTTTTTTCTGTCAAACTGCAGAGATGAGAAATGGCTGATAAATGGCGTCTGGTCTGAAAGGGGAAGATGAGGAAAGAGAAGATCTACATCAGAGGAGACGTCACTAGATGTACGAGGTATGGGGCGCTGTATTACACTGGATGTAAAAGGTATGGGGCGCTGTATTAGGCTACATTCACACGAACATTGTGTTTTGCAGTCTGCAAATTGCAGATCCGCAAAAAAAGGATGATGTGCCGTATTTTTTTTGCAGATCCACTGTAACGATGCCTATCCTTGTCCGCAAATGGACAAAAATAGGAATGGACATACAGATGCGGACAGCACACAGTGTTAATTTTAGTGAATGGGTCCGCATCTGAGCCGCAAAATATGCAGATTGGAGGCCGCAAAAACAACTGTCGTGTGAATGTAGCCTTACCCTGTATGTTCTGTGGTGATATACGTAATGTTAGGAGGAAAAAGGTTATGGTGAGAATTTGACATGGGGGGGTTCAGCAGAATTAAAGCTAGGTGCACCAGCGCTGGGGGGGGGCCCAAGCTGAACTCTTGCACCAGGGCCCATGAGCCTTTAGCTACGCCCCTGTTTGGAAGCCAAAGTCAGAGGTGAATTCATGTACACTTTCTCTCCTTTTATGATCCATTGCTGATTTTTGCTTCCAAAACTGCATTCAGAAACCTGACCGTGTGGCCACACCCTTAGGCTTCTTTCACACGCGGCAGATTTTGTTGCAGAAAATTTCTGTAACTGAAAATTAGCTCCATCAACCTGAACAGAGCTTTTAGAAATACATGTGCTTGCCACCAAAAGAACTTCACTCAGATGAATGGAACAGATTTTCAGAAATTTCTGAAACATAACTGTTGCATGTGAGGGCACCCTTGCAGAACTGCTCTCTTTTTGAGCACACAATCCTCTAATTTGAGTGAGCTGACCTTTTAAATTAAGAAATCTCATTGTTTGGCTGGATTCTCAAATTTAGTTTTGATGCAGTGTATGTTTCAGTTTTGCAAAATTTGCTACAAACGAGAGTAGACATAGAAGTCTGTCCTCTAGACTCTCCTTACTTTTTTATTCGCTTCTGGTTTTGCCTCAGAAAAAGTGTATAAAAAACCTTTGGTGTGTGTATATGCATTTATATATATAGTGAGACCCCTTGTGGTGGCTGCAGGCAGCACAGACTTTTTATGGCTGTGAGAAGGGTGGCAAGGCATTTGTAGTTCTGTATCACAAGGAAACTTTGCTCCAACTCTTATACATATAGATTATTACATAACCACAGAATTTTGAATATATTCAGCATACTGCTGGCACTATTATTTGTTAGGGGCCCTGAGCGAGCATTATTTTTGGAGGGAAGGAGCACTTTGATGGCATTGTTAATTAGATCACTCTGATGCACTTTCATGCACACAACCGTATTCGTTTTGCTCTCCATAAAGCACAGATCTGCAAAAAAACAGATAACGTCCATGTGACCTCCGTTTTTTGTGGGAAACCATTTACTTTAATGGGTCTGTACTCTGCGTTTGCAGGGAGCCCCCATGGATGCTAGTATACAAGCTAGGAGTGGAAGAGGCCCCGTATGTAGTGTCATGGTGTTGTACCTCAGGCCATCGCTTCCTGGGGTTCATTGCAGTGAAAAAACAATTAGAATTTTTGTTGTTTCCACAGTAAGTGAGGGTGGATTCTAGAGATGTTTTTGAGGTACAGGAGGCATGAGCGTACAAGTAATTGAATATAGTGCATGAAGGAAAGACCAGTGTCAAACATAACTCCTAGACAGTGGATGTGCTGCCTAGGCATGATGGTAGTGCCACAGACAGATGGCCAGAAGTAAACAGGTTGGAAACGGCAAGATCACGGAACAGAGCCATGGCACAAGAAAGAAGCAGCGGAGGGCAGGAGAATGTTTTTTTTTTTTTTATTTCATTTGGTGGGCCATATTACTGGACAATTAAGATTACTGTGTTTTTTAACAAACATGCTCAAGGACTCTGGACTCTCCTGACCCGTTTTCATCATGTAAACAAATCCCTGTATGTGTACATCCTGTATGTAGCACTTCCTGTTGCTTTTTCCAACCTAACCCATGATGCACTTCTCCTTTAGCATCAGCACCACTACCCCTAACACCCAGCTAGTTACATAGGCACTCCTGTATCACTGCTTATGTTGCTGCTTTGACACAGCTATGGACATAACATCACAGGAAATAAGAAAGCTGCATGCACATGGTCATGGGACCACAGCTCAGAAAGGAAGATAGGAGTAATAAAGGTAAAATAAAAACATTACAAAATTACATTCATTTCATTAATGATTATTTTAAAGGATGTTGATGCAGACTGGAAAACCCACAAACTAAAAATAGTACAAGTTTTCTAACTTTAGAAATGCTTCTGCTTCAAATTTTAAATTTAATAATAGACAAGTAAAGAAAAATAAAAAAAAATAAAAAAATTCACAGTAACATACACCACCATTTTCACACAAAGGCCTTTCACAAATGAGCAGATACATATTATGCCAGCAAGCAATAGGTATCTATATATTACCTGCAGTCCTGTTAAAAGTTTATACTGTACCAGCAGTGAAAAATTTAACACATAATGTAATCTCAGATACAGCTCTTCACTTTTTTAAAACTTTCTAAAAATTAAAAGAGAAGGTTCTTATCTTTGGCAAAATACATGTGGACGGAACATATTTAATATGGAAATAGACAATTCCAAATACACCAGAAGAGAGTTGTGCATTTTAACACATTTGGTACTATCACTAACTATTCATTCCAATTCATTGGGGCAAAACATCCATTATTAAAAATGTTTGCCGTTGCCATTGTTGTTTTATGTGTAGGGGAATTGTTTAGGAGAATCTCTGTATAGACACTTACACCGAGAATTATATCAATCACTGATAACACCTCCCCACTGTACAGATAATAGTGACTGACAGCTGTCTGTTCGCACTTTTACACAGATAATGCTATCAATCCCTGATAAGTCCTCCCCCTGTACAAATATCAGTGACTGACAGCTATCTATTTATACACACTCACACAGAGAATGCTATCAATCAATGATAACACCTCCCCTGTGTACAACTATCAGTGATTGACAGCTATCTATGTAAACACACTAAGGCTACTTTCACACTTGCGTTTTATAATTCCGGTATTGAGTTCCGTCATAGGGGCTCAATACCGGAATAAAACGCTTCAGTTTTGTCCCCATTCATTGTCAATGGGGACAAAACTGAACTGAAGACAACAGAATGCTCCTAAAAGCATTCCGTTCCGTCTTCAGACCGGAGAGCAAACCGCAGCATGCTGCGGTTTGCTCTCCAGTCCAGGCATCCGCACCAAGACGGATCCATCATGACCCCCAATGAAAGCCAAGTAGAGATGAGCGAGCATGCTCGGCCAAGCATGCTCGAGTGCCATTTTTGCGTACGCATTTTCAAATTCGTACACTATTCATACGCATATTTTAATCTATACGCAAATGCGTACGAATAGCGTACAAATTCAATTTGTACGCTATTCGTACGCATTTGCGTATAGATTAAAATATGCGTATGAATAGCGTATGAATTTTAAAATGCGTACGCAAATACGCAAAAATGGCACTAGAGCATGCTCAGCCGAGCATGCTCGCTCATCTCTAAGTCAATGGGGACGGATCCGTTTGGTGTGACACAATGGTGAACGGATCCGTCATCCATTGACTTTCAATGGAGTTCATGACGGATCCGTCACCTGCACACATACATACATACATACACACACACACACATACAGACATACACATAAACATACACAGACATATACACATACAAATACACATACATACTTACATGCTCCCGGCAGGTCTCCACAGCGCAGGAGGAGCAGGACGGCGCACACATAGGATGATTCCACCCGGCGCCCAGCAGAGGGCGCTGTGGGGAATGGTCCTATGTGCGCGCCATCCTGGTCCTCCTGCGCTGTAGATATGTGTATTTGTATGTGTATATGTCTGTGTGTATGTACTGTGTGACATGTGTGGGGCCGGAGCGCTGTTCCGACCCCACACATGTCCCTGCGGCAGCACGGATCCGGCGGCACCCTTCACCTCCCGGATCTGTGCTGCCGCTAATGTGAAAGAGGCCTAACACACAGAATGTTATCAATCACTGATAACACCTCCCCTGTGTACAACTGCCAATGTCTGACAGCTATCTATGTATACACACTTACAGTGAATGCCATCACTCACTGATAACATCTCCCCCATGTACAACTATCAGTAACAGCTATCTAAGTATACACACTTACACATAGAAAGCTATCAGTCACTGATAACACCTCCCCTGTATAAAGCTCTCAGTGACTGACAGCTATCTCTGTATACACACACAAAAGAATGCTATCAATCACTGATAACACCCCCTCCCCTGTACAACTGTAACAACAGTGACTTACAGATATCTCTGTATACAGACTTACACAGAGAATGTTATCAATCACTGATAACACCTCACCCTGTGTACAGCTATCAGTGACTGACAGATATCTCTGTATACTCATTTACACAGAAAATGCCATCAATCACTGAAAACACCTCCCCATGTACAACTATCAGTGTCAGCTATCTATGTATACTGTACACACTTATACAGAGAATGATCTCTGATAACACCTCCACTATGTAGAACTATCAGTGACAGACAGTTATCTATGTATACACACACAGAGTGTCACGGGAGGAAGGGAGATAGTGAGCCCTGCCTGTGTTAAAGAAATAGTTGAACAAAATTGTGCTAGGGTTGTATTTCATTATCAGGTGGTCTCCATCTTCTTATATCCATATCTCTTATATTTTATAATCTCTAATCTTCATTAGATGTCATGTATGCTTAAAAATAAAAATGACTCATAATCACTTGATATGGCTATAGGGAAAGAGGAACTTTGCAGAAGTTAATATATGCATATTGAATTTCCCAGATAGCTGAACTAATGTGTATGCCATTGGCTGTCATCATCATTCATTTGATTTGTTGTTAAATGTATACTTGTATGATTGTGATTGGATATATTAAAATTGATGACAAAAGGGGGTGTGATTACACCATCATGTATTTCTAATAAAATTAGCTCTCTGGGTGTAACCAGGAGACATCTGCATGATCAGCAATGAGACTGGACGTGCCCTCTTACCATGAAGGGGAAAATTTAACATCATTTGAACACCACAGACAACTGAGTATTAAGTCCTATTTTGGGACTTATCCTAACTTGCATTGACATCTGTAACCCCAACCACTGATTGATTAAGGCACTCAGTCTGCCCATTAGTCTCTGGATGAAAGGCTGACAAAAAGGACAAAGAAATATCAGGCTTATGACAAAAAGCCTTCCAAAACCTGGAGACAAACTGAACGCACCTCTCTGATACGATGTTTTCAGATATACCATGAATTCTTACAATGTGATCAATAAACAGAGAGGCCAAAACCTTAGCAGAAGGTAATTTACACAATGAAATGAGATGGCACATTTTACTGAACCTGTCCATCACAACCCAAATCACAGTTTTACCATCAGAACACGGCAGGTCAGTAATAAAATCCATGGACAAGTGTGACCATGGTCTATTAGGAATGGGTAAAGGATGTAAGTCACCCATCGGACGCGTCTTAGGATTCTTGGACCTGGCACATGTGCTGCAAGAATTTACAAAGGCCTGAACATCCCTAGAAACTGAACGCCACCAAAATTCCCTATAGATTAATTCCTTAGTGGCATTAATACCAGGATGTCAACATAGCACTGAGTTGTGACACTCACCCAGAAGCCACAAACGTAAATGAGCCAGAACAAATAACTTATCTCTGGGGGTGTCAGGTGGGGCCAGATGTTGTCCAGATGAAATTTCAGAGGTCAGGTCAGCTGCAGGAGCTGCCACAATGATGTCAGCAGGCAGGATGGGTTCAGGCGGACCCTCAGGAGGTTGATAAGCATTAAAGCTTCTTGAAAGGGCATCCGCCTTAATGTTCTTACTTCCGGGCCTGAAGGTAACACAAAAATCAAAACGAGTAAAAAACAAAGCCGACCTTGCCTGTCTAGGATTTAACTGCTTAGCAGACTCTAGAAACATCAAATTTTTGTGATCAGTAAGGACCGTAACATGATGAGATGCCCCCTCCAAGAAATGACGCCATTCCTCAAAAGCCCATTTAATTGCTAACAATTCCCTGTTGCCGGTGTCATAATTCCTCTCGGCAGAAGAAAATTTACATGAAAAAAAGGTGCATGGCTTAAGATTCGTCAAAATGGAGGATCCCTGAGACAGTACCGCTCCAACCCCATCCTCCAAAGCATCTACCTCCACAATAAAGGGCTTAGTTTGGTCGGGTTGAATTAACACAGGAGCATCAATAAAAGATTTTTTAAGAGATTCAAATGCCTTTATGGCTACCAGGGACCATTTGACCAGATCTGCTCCCTTGCGCGTCAGATCCGTAATAGGCTTGGCAGTCACTGAAAAATTCTTAAAAAATTTACGATAAAAATTAGCAAATCCTAGAAAACGCTGGAGAGCTTTTAGGGAGGAAGGTTGTACCCAATCCAAGATGGCTTGCACCTTTGCTGGGTCCATCTTAAATGAAAATGGAGTAAGGATATATCCTAAAAAAACCACCTCCTGCACACCAAAAACACATTTCACTCCCTTAACAAATAATTGTTTTTTGTGTAATAGCTCCAGCACTTGTCTAGTGTGAGAGACGTGTGACTCCCAATCAGCCGAGAAAATGAGTATATTATCAATATACACAATCATAAACCTCCCCAAAAATGGCCTAAAGATGTCATTAACAAAATTTTGAAAAACAGCAGGTGCATTACTTAACCCAAAGGGCATCACTTGGTATTCATAGTGACCCTCTGGGGTATTGAAGGCTGTCTTCCATTAATCCCCCTCCTTAATTCTAATCAAGGTGTAGGCCCCCTTTTAATCCAGTTTAAACCAGCAGGCTCCTTGGACCTGGTTCAGTAAATCTGGGATAAGGGGCAGCAGGTATCTGTTCCTTACAGTAATCTTGTTCAACTCCCTGTAATCAATGCACGGTCTTAATCCCCCATCTTTTTTACTGACGAAGAAAAACCCCGCCCCCATAGGCGACACTGAAGGCCTGATATGACTCTTAGCCAGACTCTCAGTGAGGTATTCCTTAATGGCCTGACATTCTGGGACCAAAAGATTATAAATACGGCCCTGGGGATATTTGGACCCCTCAATAATATCAATAGAACAGTCATAAGACCGATGGGGAGGAAGAAAGTCAGTCTCAGACATAGAAAACACATCTGAAACGTCCCTGATGTATTCCAGAAGGATCAGAGACTCCACAGTGGTTCCAGCTTGCAATATAGACTTGCAGCATTTATTACAATTAGCCCCCCATTTCTCCAATTCACCTGACGATCAGTTGATTGCAGGATTGTGGTCCTGTAACCAAGGCATACCTAGGACAAGGTCAGCAGGTAAATTCCTTAAAATTAGGAACGAACAAATTTCAGAATGAGAAACCCCTACAGTAAGGGTAACATCAGGAGTACAGAATTCTACCCTCCCGTTATCTAGAGGTGTGGAATCACGAGCAATAATGTGTATAACATGTCTTAACGGAATTATTGGTATTCCCAAAATTTGAGCAAAATCAAAGTCAATAAAATTGGAAGCAGATCCGGAATCCACAAATGCTTCACCTGACCCCTTACCCAACTTATGCAAGATAGTAATGGGTAACAGAAATTTCTTTCTTACCACCTTGGGTGGCACCTTACTCCTTGAAACAGACCTCTTTGAGGGCGGGAGTCTCGGATACTGCTGGAGCCAGTGGTCCATTTCTCCACAATAGAAACAAGACCCCTTCTGGCGTTTCTGATCCCGTATGGTCAGTCCAAGTTGCATAGGTTCCTCCAGGACTTCGACAGGAGGAGGTCTCTGAAGAGGAACATCAGGTGAAACGACTACTTGGGAGGCGGTCTGACGTTCCCTTTGTCTCTCTCTCAAACGTCGGTCGAGTCTAATTGCTAGAGTCATGGTTGCGTCTAGGGTGTCTGGGGAAGGGTAGCTAATCAGTAAGTCCTTAAGATGGTCCGACAGTCCCACCCTAAACTGACTCCTCAATGCAGGATCATTCCACTCAGAGGTCACACACCATTTACGGAACTCCGCACAGTAATCCTCTACTGGACGGTTACCCTGGCGAAGAGATCTAAGTTGGTTTTCGGCAACCGCAGCCATGTCAGGTTCATCATACAACAGCCCTAAGGCCTGAAAAAATGCCTCCACCGAAAAAAGACATGGAGAGTCAGATGGTAACGAAAAAGCCCATTCCTGCGGATCACCTTGCAACAAGGAAATTACTATACCAACCCTCTACTGCTCCGATCCAGAGGAATGACGGCGCAAACGAAAATAAAGTTTGCAGCTCTCCTTAAAGCGCCTGAAAGTCTTTCGGTCCCCCAAAAACCGATCAGGTAACTTAACATGGGGTTCAATATTGGGGTTAGGCATGGAGGGAACATCTGCGAGCACAGACTGCCGCTGCTCCTGATGTTGGAGTCTCTCAGCTAGATCCTGGATCATCTGCGACATGTTATGCATTTGATCCGTGAGGACTCTCAACGGCTCCATGACGTAAGGCCTGTTATTCTGTCACGAGGGGAAGGGAGATAGTGAGCCCTGTCTGTAACCCCAACCACTGTCCCTGCCTACTTACAGTATAAGCCCTAGATGGCAGAACTGGACGACAGTCCCTGACCTGAATAAGTGCAGGGGGCAAGGGAAGGGGAAACAAAGGGAATAACAAACACAGACAGAACAAACACAATAAAGAATAGTCAACTAGCCAGAGGGTTGTTTCTGGAGGTCACGTCAATACCAGGGGAAAAGCAGAAGGCGAAGTCCAAGTCCGCAAGCCGAAGTCAGAATACCACAGAAAACCAATCACTTGCAAAAACACCAGCACTGTAAAGGAACACCAATAACAGACAACCTGTGACCAGCAGATTGCCAGTTTAAATAGCCCTCCAAATGGGTCATGTGACGTGGCCAGCGTCACATGACCCAATTTGCATAATGACCGTGAACGCTGGTAAAAACGCCACCAGTGCTCAAAAAACCTACTGGACTGGTCATGTGGCGTGGTCAGCACCACATGACCCTATAATATATATATAAATATAAACAATATATAAATGCTGAGAGCTGGCTGACCAGGCTAGCGCTCAGAGGCCCTGACTACTCGTTGACTAGGGGGGCGGGGAGGACGTCGGATGCTCATTGCGTCCTCGCTCCTTCTCTGCTGCGAAAGTCCGACGGCGCTGCACTGGGGAAGCACGCCACCGGCTTCCCATGACACAGAGAATGCTATCAATCACTGATAACACCCCTCCCCGTACAACTATCAGTGACTAACAGATATCTCTGTATACACACTTACACAGAGAATGTTATCAATCACTGATAACACCTCAACCTGTGTACAGCTATCAGTGACTGACAGATATCTCTGTATACTGAAAACACCTCCCCTGTGTACAACTATCAGTGACAGACAGCTATCTATGTATACACACACAGAGAATGCCATCAATCACTGATAACACCTCCCCTGTGTACAGCTATCAGTGACTGACAGATATCTCTGTATACACACTTACACAGAGAATGCTATCAATCACTAATAACACCTCCCTTGTGTATAAGTATCAGTGACTGACAGCTACCTATGTATACACACTTACACAGAGAATGCTATCAATAACTGATAACCCTCTCCCCTGTGTATAAGTATCAGTGACTGACAGCTACCTATGTATACACACTTACACAGAGAATGCTATCAATAACTGATAACCCTCTCCCCTGTGTTCAACTATCAGTGACTGATAGCTATCCATGTATACACACTTATACAGAGAATGCTATCAATCACTTATAACACCCTCCCCTGTGTACAACTATCAGTGACTGACAGCAATCTCTGTATAGGGTAGTATTGTTAGGCGGCACTTGATGTCCTGGAGAAGTGAGGTGCAAAATGGAATGGATCCAAAGTCCAATTGTTAATGAAATACCACTACACGCTACAAATTGGATGCAAGTAAAATATATTTAATTACGACATATCCTCCAAATCGTATTGGCAAATTAAGACAAGATGCCTTCATGTATATGTGACTATTGTATCTGACATTTCAGTAATTTCCAAGTCCTTGGTCACTAGTTAGAAAAAAAGAACAAAATACGAATAAACAAGAAAATTATATATGCCATGATATATGAACTAGGTTTTTTTTGCCTTTTAGACCCAATGATCCTCTGTTGGACACCCGAGGTAGTATGCACCCTAGACCGGCTCTCTTTTCTCTACTCTTTTTCCTCTCTTCTGTCCTTTTCCTATTTCTTCACTATACTTCCTTCCTCTCCCCCTTTTTTTTCCACACACCTTCTCTTTCACACACCACACACCCTCAAACCTTTCCATACCACATACACTATTTCTCTACACTTTACACATTCACAACCCTCCTACATCATCCCTGCCTCCATGTTCTCATCTTTACCCTCTGCCCCCCCCCCCGCACACACAGACACTCAAATACAATCCCCTCATATGTACATGTCACCATCACTACTAACCTTCCACATGCAACATGTCCCCCACACTTTCTATCACTCATATTTCATCATTATGTAATTTCTTCACACATATCCATTCTCTATTTGCATATACTTCCTCCACACAATACTCATCGTATATGCACACTTTCACTCCCTCCTTATCTTACTATTCTTCCATTATGACATTTCATTTTCATGCACTTTTTTCAAGTCTCTTTTATTTCCTCCTCTCCTTTGCTTTCTATTCTACACATAACCAGCCCATACCCGAGCGAAATCTCGCTCACTCTCGTGTTTGCCCACAGCTATTCTCCTTTAGCAAACGCATGAAATCTTGCAAGATCCCAAGGGATTTCGCGCCTTGCGCAATCGCACTGCGCCTACATAGACGCCACAATCTGCATCTCTATATAGAAGCCACATGATTTTCCCCGCAGCTCCTCCACGCTGATCTACGGGGTCCCTCATCCCCTCCATCTGGTAAGCTTCTCAAGCCGGCACTGGGGCCGCTGCCCCCCCTCCCCCTCCACTGGTATTCTCAACCTCCAGCACTCCAGGTGTTCTGAAACTACAATTCCCAGAATACTCCATTCACTTTTATAAGAGTTGTAAGAACAGCTGAGTATGTTTGCATGCTGGGAGTTGTAGTTTGACAGCAGCTGGAGTGCCGAAGGTTGCTGATCCCTGTCTTAGACCTTTTGCTATAGCTCCTTGGATAATTACATTTGTCATATATTCAACAATATGTGCTGTCCCATATATTTTACCACAGTTATTACTGTACTCTGTGGTATGCACAGCTATTACTGTACTCTGTAGCACTATACCTCTAGCACTATGTAACACCCACACATACTTATTGTTAGACATGTACAGGCTGTAACCTAGAACCCCCTCTCTCCATATATCATGCCATATATAATTATCTTGTTTATTCATATTTTGTTCTTTTTTTTCTCACTAGTGACTCTGTGACCAAGGTCTTGGAATTGACTGAAACGTCAGATACAATAGTCACATATACATGAAGGCATCTTGTCTTAATTTGCTAATACGATTTGGAGGATATGTCATAATTAAATATATTTTACTTGCATCCAATTTTGAGTGTGCAGTGGTATTTCATTAACAAGCAATCTCTGTATACACACTTACACAGAGAATGCTATCAATCACTGATAACACCTCCCCCATGTACAACTATCAGTGACTGACAGCTATCTCTGTATACACACACACAGAATGTGATCAATCACTGATAACACCTCCCCATGTACAACTATCAGTGATTGAAAGCTATCTCTGTATACACACACAGAGAATGTGATCAATCACTGATAACACCTCCCCATGTACAACTATCAGTGACTGACAGCTATCTATGTATACACACTTACACAGAGAATGCTATCAATTACTGATAACACCTCCGCTGTGAACAACTATCAGTGACTGACAGCTATCTATGTATACACACTTACACAGAGAATACTATCAATCACTGATAACAATTCCCTTGTGTACAACTATCAATGACTGACAGCTATGTATGTATACACACACAGAAAATGCTATCAATCACTGATAGCATCTCCTTCATGTACAACTATCAGTGACTGACAGCTATCTATGTATACACACTTACACAGAGAATACTATCAATCACTGATAACAATTCCCTTGTGTACAACTATCAATGACTGACAGCTATCTATGTATACACACTTACACAGAGAATACTATCAATCACTGATAACAATTCCCTTGTGTACAACTATCAATGACTGACAGCTATGTATGTATACACACACAGAAAATGCTATCAATCACTGATAGCATCTCCTTCATGTACAAATTCAGTGACTGACAGCTATCTATGTATACACACTTACACAGAAAATACTATCAATCACTGATAACAATTCCCTTGTGTACAGCTATCAATGACTGACAGCTATGTATGTATACACACTTACACAGAGAATGCTATCAATCACTAATAACACCTCTCCATGTACAACTATCAGTGACTGACAGCTATCTATGTATACACACTTACACAGGGAATGCTGTACAATCACTGATATCACCTCCCTGTGTACCCCGTGAAAGCCCGGCCTGTGCTGCCTCAGAGGACGGGAGCGCACGGCGTCATTGGTTGCTATGACGCCGTGCGCTTCCTGAGGCCGCCGCCGGCCTGAATGTCTACCATTCTATCTATCTATCTTTCTTATAGTGTGCATGTTTTTGTCTAATGTTTTAAGTTACATTTTATAGTGTTATAGTTTATTTAACAGTTGGTACGTTGTGATCATTTTTTTGTTGTTGCTTTTTTTCCCTTTCATTTCAGATTTCTGG
Organism: Rhinella marina; assembly: GCA_900303285.1. Taxonomy (NCBI): domain Eukaryota; kingdom Metazoa; phylum Chordata; class Amphibia; order Anura; family Bufonidae; genus Rhinella; species Rhinella marina. Next base: position 110,816 of record ONZH01019838.1, on the reverse strand, counting down.
CAACCGGCAATAATTTGCATTGCTGCATTCTGAGTTCCTGCTGGGCATCTCAACAATTTTTGTATTGTTCTTCAAACCTGTGAACTCATTTGGCAACAACACCGTGAAGTTGTGATGCCAGAGCCCAAGATGGAGTATTGGATCTGAATTTCTGAGGGCTTTCATTTTGAGGTGCAGTTTCCAACATTGCATTGGGGAAATTAATGGCAAACACATATGTGTTATGAAGCCGCCTCACTCAGGATCCCGGTACTACAGTTAAAAGCAATACTTTTTAGTAGTGCTTTTGGCCTTGGCTGACATTACTTACAAGTTTATAATTATGAATATCGGGGCCTATGGAAGCACTGCAGACACCCACATTTTTAGTTCTTCTAGAATGGGTAATCGGCTTTTAGCCAACCAACTTGCCCTCCCAGAGCCCAGAAGGCTGCCAGGATCTGTGAGACCACTGGCTCCATTTGTAATTGTGGCTGATTAAGAATTTGCTTTGGCACCCCATTTCATGCGATTTTTCCCTGGGCACAACCTGGATGAAAGCAGACATATATTCAACTATCGGCTGACCAGAGCTTGTCGGTATGTTGACTATGCATTTCTCTAGCTGGCATAGATCTCTACCGTGGCAGATGGACGCAGTTCATGGCAGACATTGATATAAGTTGGTCCCTGGGCACCTTAGATTTTTTTTGTTTGTTTTTCTAGGTACAGTAGATTACGATTTTTTTGTTTTAAATGTAGATAGTGTAGGGACTCTTGACGTGGGCTTGTGGACTGGGATATAACATAGGCAAAAATCATAATCCAGATGTCACAAATAAATCATGTCCGTTTAAAATGTGCATGGCTCTGTTTAATCTTAATGTGTCTTGATTGTTGCCTACGAATACCCTCTAATGCCTCTTAACTTTTAACATTTTCAAAGGAGACGATGGCTTATGTATGTGTATAATCAGTGGTGTACATAAAGAAGTAAGGGCCCCATAGCAAGGATCAAACCAGGCTCCACACCGGAAAGAAGGGTTTGCGCCTAAACCCCTTTCAATGATGCTTGGGCCATTTTTCCACTGCTTCATTTGCTAAAAGTTGTTTATTTAGAGCAGGGGTAGGGAACCTCCGGCTCTCCAGCTGTTGTGAAACTACAATTCCCAGCATGCTTCATTCATTTCTATGAGAGTTCTTAGAAGAGCAGAGCGAGTATGCTTGCTGGGAGTTGTAGTTTCACAACAGCTGGAGAGCCGGAGGTTCCCTACCCCTGATTTAGAGGGTAGAATCCTGACCAAGTTTAAACCCCCAGTAGAAGAGGAGATGGTCCCAACTGGGCCCCCTATTACCCTGGGCCCTATAGCAGTTGCATGGTCTGCCGCTATGGTAGTTACGCCCCTGTGTATAATGTTATTTTTTTACATTCTTATAAAAATATACATATATTGAGCATGTAATGTTTCAAATGTACTGTATATCAATAACACACAGGTTTTTTTTCCTTATTATAGGACATTTTCTACCAAGATCTATGAGATACATGCCAAGACGCTGTCCAAGGTACCAGGATTATAACTTCAGCCAGTACTAATAAACTGATGAACAAACTGCCAAAAAAGAATAGATGTTTCCTGTCTTCGAAGTTGCAATGCAATAATGGATAAATGGCATTTACACTTACTAATGTATTGTGATTGTCCATATTGCCTCCTTTGCTTGGTAGATTATTTTTTCCATCACATTATACACTGTTTGTTTCCATGGTAACGACCACCCTGCAATCCAGCTACGGTGGCCGTGCTTTTACACTATAGAAAAAATTGCTGAACGATGCACGCTCCCTCGTGGGCACCATTGAGGCTGGCATCTTTTCCCATAGTGTGCAAGCACGGCCACCAATGCTGGACTGCAGGGTGGTTGTAACCATGGAAACAAGAAGTATATAATGTTATGGAAAAATGAATCCAGCCAGCAAAGGAAGCAATATGGATAATAACAATACATTAGTAAGTGCCTTGTATTAACTTCCTCTACATCAGGGGTGCGCACCTTTTCTGGGTGGGGGCCACATTAGTAACATAGTTTATAAGGCCAAAAAAAGACATCTATCCATCCCATTCGGCCTGTTATCCTGTAAGTTGATCCAGAGGAAGGCAAAAAAAACCCTGTAAGGTAGAAGCCAATTTTCCCCACTTTAGGGGAAAAAAATTCCTTCCTGACTCCAATCAGGCAATCAGAATTACTCCCTGGATCAACGACCCATCTCTAGTAGCTATAACCTATAATATTTTTACACTCCAGAAATACATCCAGGCCCCTCTTGAACTCTTTTAGTGAACTTACCATCACCACCTCCTCAGGCAGAGAGTTCCATAGTCTCACTGCTCTTACCGTAAAGAATCATCTTCTATGTTTGTGTACAAACCTTCTTTCCTCCAGACGCAGATGATGGCCCCTCATCACAGTCACAGTCCTGGGGATAAATAGATCATAGGAAAAATCTCTGTACTGACCCCTGATATATTTAAACATAGTTATTAGATCTCCCCTCAGTTGTATTTTTTCTAAAGTGAATAACCCTAATTTTGATAATCTTTCAGGGTACTGTAGTCCACCCATTACTTTAGTTGCCCTCCTCTGAACAGTCTTCAGCTCTGCTATGTCTGCCTTGTTCACAGGAGCCCAGAACTGTACACAGTACTCCATGTGTCATCTGACTAGTGATTTGTAAAGTGGCAGGACTATGTTCTCATCAGGGGCATCTATGCCTCTTTTGATGCAACCCATTATCTTATTGGCCTTGGCAGCAGCTGACTGACACTGGTTCTGCAGCTTAGTTTGCTGTTCACTAAAATTCCTAGGTCCTTTTCCATGTCAGTGTTACCCAGTGTTTTACCATTTAGTATGTACTGGTGACTTACATAATTCCTTCCTATGTGCATAACCTTACATTTGTCAGTGTTAAACCTCATCTGCCACTTCTCCGCCCAAGCCTCCAGTCTATCCAGATCCATCTGTAGCAGTGTACTGTCCTCTTCCATGTTAATTACTTTACACAGTTTAGTGTCATCTGCAAAAATTTATATTTTACTGTACAAACCTTCTACAAGATCATTATTAAATATATCGAAGAGAATAGGGCCCAGTACTGACCCCTGTGGTACCCCACTAGTGACTGTGACCCAATCTGAGTGTGTACCGTTAATAACCACCCTATGTTTTCTATCACTGAGCCGGTTACTTACCCACATACAGACATTTTCTCCCAGGCCAAGCATTTTCTTTTTTTATACTAACCTTTTATGTGGTACAGTGTCAAATGCTTTGGAGAAGTCCAGATGTATGATATCCATTGATTCGCCGCAGTCACATCTAGAACTCACTTCCTCATAGAAACTGATTACATTAGTTTGACATGACCGATCCCTCATGAAGCCATGCTGATGTGGGGTTATTTGCTTATTTTCATTAAGGTACTCCAAGATAGCATCTCCTAGAAAACCTTCAAACAGTTTACCCAGGCTCTTTTTTGGACCCTTTTTGAATATTGGCACCACATTTGCTATGTGCCAATCCTGTGGAACACTCCCTGTCAGTGTAGAGTCCTTAAATATCAGAAATAAGGGTCTGGTTATGACATTACTTAATTCTCTTAGGATACAGGGGTGTATGCCATCTGGTCCTGGTGATTTGTCTATTTTAATCTTTTTAAGATGTTGCTGTACTTCTTCCTGGGTCATACAGGGCACTTTTAATGGGGGAATTACTTTTATGTTCTGCATTTAATAGCTTTGCTTTCTCCTCAGAATGAACCAACGTCAAGGTCTGAAAATAACATTTAAATGGGTATTAACAACTGAAATACTGTATTTATGGCATACTGAACATACAGTATATGCTATTAATGTCTAATTACACTTCCAGGACTCCCATCTAATGGGAGAATACATGAAAAATACATGTAAGCAGCCACAAGACATAGACATACATGTTTGTTACCAGATGGTTGGGGCCGCACAGAATGGTATCAAGGGCCGCAGGTTGTGCACGCCTCCTCTACATAATAAATGCTATTTTCTGAAGTGAGACACCCCCTTTAATCAAGTTTTCATTTATATTCTTGACATTTCAAAAGGAACTAATTAATAAATAGTTGACATTATAATGGCAACAAAAGACGATTATTGATTATGTAATAAAGGGTCTGACACAAGCATTGTTTTGAAATAATATATTTATAACAATATTCATAATTAGCTTATAACTCAGCCTTGTACAATAAAAGAAATCATAAAGGTCCCTTGTAAAAGGGCCAGGTGGTCGTCCTTGTTGGGCACCCATATCCCACGGTACAGATAGGTCATGCTGGGACCAGGGAAGCAATGACGCACAGAGTATTCCTGATCCTGAGAATAGAGCAGCTTGAATAGGTACTCTGTCTTGGTGGCTCTCTATCCATGCTGAGACTGGGTTGTGGCACATTTTGTTGGCTCAAAGCACGGTGTTTGAGTTGGTCTGCTGTACGGACCAACTTCAGAGGATCCATAGTAGTTTCCAAGATAGTAATGTCAGAGGTCATTACATTAAAAAAATGATCTGCTTCTCATTGGAGAAGCTCTGGATGAGAGCATCAAAGCCTCTCATCATGCGCTCCTCCCTCCCTCCCCTATCCCTTGTCCCGGGCCGGATACTCAAGCACCTGAGCATCAATCAGGGCTCCAGTATCTGGCCCAGAAACAGGGTTTGGCCTAACCCCCCTTCTCCTTTGTGGCGCCATATTTCAGAACTGGAAGAAATTTGCTGCCTAGCCTCGACAACTGATGACACTTGCTGGGCTTCCTCACGTCCAGGATACTTCTAGGGGGTCACCGGTGATTCAGCCTAGAGATGACCAGGGCATTCCGGGTGGCCAGACGCAGGCTCTTCCTCACTAGAGCTGCTCACATTCCCCACTTCTTTTTCAAGGTTGTCCACAGCTCTGTGAAGATTATGTGTATAATGTGAGTCCAGCACCATAGTCATATAGAAATAACATTATCTGAACAAAACAACAAACACTATGTAACAAGTGTGCAAATATAATATTCAAATACTCATGTACACCATTGGAGGCATGACTTATTGGCTATTAACTTATTGACAATGGCTTTAAATTATTAAGGTACATGTTTGCACTCAAAATACTAATGTAAAGTTAATATCCATATTGCTCAAATAGCTTCTTTAACAAACAGATCTTTCACATGATACACTGCTCGTTTCCATGGTTATGGCCACCACAATATATGGCAAGGAAAAGAAAATGTACGTAATATAATAAGTACCAGCAACAGTACATTTAGCAGTGAGCAATTGTCTCTTCTGTATTTACATTATGGTTGTTGTAGTAATTTTGATGCAGATTGGCTGTATACCAGATGACATATTTAGAGTTAATCCATGTACAGTACCATTGAACTAGTAATTAGCAAATTTGATTTCTATTGTCATACTTTACGCTATATTACAAACGAAGCTAAAGCACATTTAGGCGCTTATAAAAAACATAACAAATTCTGGTTTGTCCAAAAGTTATAATTGTAAGTACAATCAATACCGACATACTGTAATAGCATATTACTAGTACCTAGCATATATTAGAAGAAAACATCATCACAATAAAATTTCACTTACGGCCTTAGCGAAGTACAGGGCGCTGTATATAGGTATGGCTTTGTGGCCACTGTGGCCCTTCATCATGACCAGCTCCCGGCGGAACTGGTCTCTGCACTATTGACACAATGTTTTCACTCCGTTCACTGTAAAAATAACATAACTATATTACCAAACTAATATAGCATAGCACGTCATGGACATGTGTAAAGGGCAAAGCTACACACAAAATTATGCTAAACGTTGTCATCTAATCTCATACACTACTATGGCCCATGTAATAACATTAGGGGTATACGTTATATTTACCCTTACTCTGGTAGTTGGTGGTACAGGACCTATAACAAATATATTAAAGGGGTTGTTCAAGTTATTTTTATTGGTGACCTATCCTCAGGATAGGTCATTAATATCAGATCGGCGGGGGTCTGAAACCTGGCAGCCCCGTTGATCAGCTGGTTAAAGAGATGTTGTGTGCCATCCCAGCGCTGACTTCTCTTCATTGTTTATCTGCTCACCGTTGCAACAGTGAGCAGGTGTAATTACAAGAAATCGTCCCATTTATTTCAATGGGATGAATCGTTCCTATTCAACACACAGAGAATGCTATCAATCAATGATAACACCTCCGCTGTGTACAACTATCAGTGACTGACAGCTATCTATGTACAGTGCCTTGCGAAAGTATTCGGCCCCCTGGAACTTTTCAACCTTTTGCCACATTTCAGGCTTCAAACAAAAAGATATAACATTTTAAATTTTTGGTGAAGAATCAACAACAAGTGGGTCACAATTGTGAAGTGGAACGAAATTTATTGGATCATTTAAACTTTTTTTGTAATAGTAAAACTGAAAAGTGGGGCGTGCAAAATTATTCGGCCCCCTTGCATTAATACTTTGATGCGCCACCTTTTGCTGCGATTACAACTGCAAGTCGCTTGGGGTATGTCTCTATCAGTTTTGCACATCTAGAGACTGAAATTCTTGCCCATTCTTCCTTGCAAAACAGCTCGAGCTCTTTGAGGTTGGATGGAGAGCGTTTGTGAACAGCAGTTTTCAGCTCTTTCCACATATTCTCAATTGGATTCAGGTCTGGACTTTGACTTGGCCATTCTAAGACCTGGATACGTTTATTTTTCAACCATTCCATTGTAGATTTTGCTTTATGTTTGGGATCATTGTCTTGTTGGAAGATAAATCTCCGTCCTAGTCTCAGGTCTTTTGACAGGTTTTCATGTAAACTATAAACAAGACTTTTTATGGATATCTTTGATAAATGGCTTTCTTCTTGCCACTCTTCCATAAAGGCCAGATTTGTGAAGTGTTCGACTGATTGTTGTCCTATGGACAGACTCTCTCACCTCAGCTGTAGATCTCTGCAGTTCATCCAGAGTGATCATGGGCCTCTTGGCTGCATTTCTGATCAGTCTTCTCCTTGTTTGCGATGAAAGTTTAGAGGGACGGCCGGGTCTTGGTAGATTTGCAGTGGTCTGATACTCCTTCCCAGGGGCGGATTGGCCATAGACCTTACAGGGAAATTTCCCAGTGGGCCGATGCCCAGGGGGCTTCCTGAGCCCTCCTCACAGCCGGCCAGTGGAAGTTTTTGGGGATGTATTTTGTGATGGACTGTGGTATTTGGCTCTGTTGGGGTGGTATAATGTGCCACAATATGGTATGGCTGGCCCTGCCTTCCATCAATTTGGACCCAACTATAAAATGGGGCCACTTTTAGTATTTTTTCCAGGGCCACTTTAAGTTCCCAGTCCGCCCCTGCTCCTTCCATTTCAATATGATCGCTTGCACAGTGCTCCTTGGGATGTTTAAAGCTTGGGAAATCTTTTGGTATCCAAATCCGGCTTTAAACTTCTCCACAACAGTATCATGGACCTGCCTGGTGTGCTCCTTGGTCTTCATGATGCAGAACCCTGAGGCTATCACAGAGCAGGTGCATTTATACGGAGACTTGATTACACACAGGTGGATTCTATTTATCTTCATCAGTCATTTAGGACAACATTGGATCATTCAGAGATCCTCAATAAACTTCTGGAGTGAGTTTTCTGAACTGAAAGTAAATGGGCCGAATAATTTTGCACGCCCCACTTATCAGTTTTATTATTACAAAAAAAAGTTTAAATGATCCAATAAATTTCGTTCCACTTCACAATTGTGACCCACTTGTTGTTAATTCTTCACCAAAAATTTAAAATGTTATATCTTTTTGTTTGAAGCCTGAAATGTGGCAAAAGGTTGAAAAGTTCCAGGGGGCCGAATACTTTCGCAAGGCACTGTATACACACTTACACAGGGGATTCTATCAATCACTGATAACACCTCCCCGTGTACAACTATCAGTGAATGACAGCTACGTATATACACTTACACGGAGAATGATATCAATCACTGATAACACCTCCCCTGTACATCTGTCAGTGAATAACAGCTATATACTGTATGTATAAACACACACACAGAGAAAGCTATCAATCACAGATAACACCTCTCCTGTGTACAACTATTAGTTACTGGCCGCTATCTATGTATACACACTTACACAGAGAATGCTATCAATCAATAATAATACCTCCCTGTGTATAACTATCAGTGACTTACAGCTATCTATGTATACACACTTACACAGAGAATGTTATCAATCACTGATAACACTTCCTTTGTGTACATCTATGAGTGACTGACAGCTGCCTATGTACACACACTTACACAGAGAATGTTATCAGTCACTGATAACACCTCCCAGTGTACAACTTTCAGCGACTGACATCTATTTATGTATACACACTTACACAGAGAATGTTATTAATCACTGATAACACTTCCCCTGTGTACAGCTATCAGTGACTGACAGCTATCTATGTATACACACTTACACAGAGAATGCTATCTATCAGAGATAACACCTCCCCGTGTTCAACTATCAGTGACTGACAGCTATCTATGTATACACACTTACACAGAGAATGTTATCAATCACTGATAACACTTCCTTTGTGTACAGCTATCAGTGACTGACAGCTGCCTATGTACATACACTTACACAGAGAATGTTATCAGTCACTGATAACACCTCCCCGTGTACAACTTTCAGCGACTGACAGCTATCTATGTATACACACTTACACAGAGAATGTTATTAATCACTGATAACACATCCTCTGTGTACAGCTATCAGTGACTGACAGCTATCTATGTATACATACTTACACAGAGAATGCTATCAATCACTGATAACACCTCCCCGTGTACAACTATCAGTGACTGACAGCTATCTAGGCATACTGCTGTTAACCCCTGCTATGTTGCAAGAAAAAAATGATTAAGATGAAAAATCTGCAAAAAAAATGAAATTTTGAAATTTCACCTCCATTTTTCTTTAATTATTGGGGAACATCTAAAGGGTTAACAACGTTTGTAACATCAGTTTTGAATAATTTGAGCGGTGTAGTTTCTAAAATGGGGTAATTTATGGGTGGTTTCCATTACGTAAGCGCCTCAAAATCACTTTATAACTGAATTGGTGCTTAAAAAAATGGTTTTGGAAATTTTCTTGAAAATTTGAAAAATCGCTTCTAAAATTCTAAGCCTTCTAATGTACTAAAAAATAAAATTACATTTACAAAATTACGCTAACATAAAATAGACATATGGAGAATGATGACTGATAAAAGTAGAGAAATTCAAATTTATAAAATTGTGAATTTTTAAAAATTGTTTTATAAATTTGGGATTTTTTTAAATAAATAAAGGTGAAATATATTGACTCAAATTTACCACTGTCATGAAGTATGTTGGAGAATCAGGATTAGATCTGATGGTCCACCATGTTGTCTTAGTCAGACATCTTATATTTCTATCTTAAAGCTTAGCTAAAGAGTCACTTTGAATACTGATGTACTGTTGCTAAGAAAAGAGAGGTCTTTAGGTGATTAATTAATACATATGCTTTCTGTTTAGGACAAGCTAGTTATGAGATCATGGAGTCTTAGTGACATATTTATGTCCTTTCAGAGCTTCTTTTAGATACTTGGTTAGTGGACACTTGTCAGCTTCTTTAGTTTATGGCAAACACTTTCAAGGATAATGGAATCAGAGGACAAGGGATCAAAGGTTAAAGATACATTAGATATTCATTCTCATACATGATAGAAAAATTTTAGCCAATCAACTATCATGACGTATAAGGAGGCGTAAGACTTCCTTATGCATATTGATGATGGAGGTGCAACTTCAGTACGTCAATGGTTATGAATAGTAAACCATTTGTGAGGTCACACGTCATGTATAATAATGATGTAATTTAGGCATGTCACCATTCACTCCTATGGATTGCGGTACACTGTGGCAAACCTGCTTATTATAATACTAATTATTCCATTGTTCTAGGAGGGGATAAAATACCATGTTTGGGGACACACACTCAGCACTGCGATTTTTCTACTGCTGCTCCACACTTTCATCTATATCATGCCATATTCTGCCTGACTTTTATATTTATTTCAATGCTGTTTTGCTGCTCTTGTCTCTGAATAAATGAAAGAATCTTCTCAAGAAGAAGTCGTCTCAGGAAGTTTTGTGTTGCTGTGGCCAATTTCCAACAGTTTGCTACCTTGTGACTCGGATCCAACGCCATAAATGGGCGATTCTGGATGAAGAACCTTTTAACCTGCTAAGAGACTTTTGTACCTGAGAAGAAGCTTATGTCTATGAAGAAAACACCAGGCCAGATGAGTGCTCCTGATTGGTGTAATAGGGACATATGAAGAAAACGCCAGGCTAGATGAGTGTTCCTGGATGGCGTCACGAGTAAATGCCATGCTGGATGAGTGTTCCCGGATGGTGAAGCTGTTTAGCACATGCAAACAAAAAGACTAGCTCTGAGACAAGCCTTGGTGCGTGCTCTCCCCGGACCCCGCTTCTCAGGTAACTGAAGTTTTGTGCCTCCTCGTGAGGACCGCTAAGAAGTGCCTCTTCGTGAGAAAAATCTGCAAGAGCCGCAAGCCCATGTGAGCCAAGAGGTGGTTAGGGTCAGAGAGGGACGATAGGCTGTCGTCCATCGAGGCTGAGCTAGAAGAGCAGCCACACTTTTGGGGTGCTGAATTGCGCACAGACCCCCATCTACCAGTGTGAGTAATTAACGTTTGCATTCTTGCACTATACATTTATTGCTTGGGTTGATACTAAGACAGAGGTAAAGGGGCATCTCTTGCAGTGGAAAAGTTTATAATTGAATGGATTAAAAGGCAGGCAGACAGCTGTATAATACAGCTTCCGGTTCATGGTTCTAATTCACACTTCATCTGGTTTAACTGTCTCCATTGGTTTGCAGATGAAAATAGGGAACTAGAAAAGAAGAATTCACCTAGAAAGGAGTCTAAGCGCTTAGCTCTCCTCTGTAAAACTATTGAGACATATGATTTGGTTACAGATACAGTTAGTAGGGATTCCCATTTGTGCAGGAAAAAAATTTGACCAACATCATAGTATGAGGAAATTTAGAAATAATGCACAAGGAATTAAAACAACAGATAGGGGAAGATATTTCTCCCTTGTGATTCCAGCCTGATTATACTTTTATTAGAAATCTATTTTATTTTTATCCTGCATTGCTACATTTTAAAGAATCTTAAATTTGCCCCTAGTCATGTAAAGAATGTTTTGAATATGGTCAAGTCCTCCACATATAGTAAAACATTCAGACATAAGGAAATTATGATTTTATACAGCTAAAAAAAGAGTTAAGTATTGATCCCAGACAGTATCAGCATTGCAATAGAATTCAGAGAATTAATCATCTAGTTGTCAGTTCCCTATGTTGTGGTCAGTGTGGTGTCCTGATGAGACTGTTAATTTTGTAAGCACGTGCATTATTCTCTCTCTTATGCTTCTGTCAGGCTGGAACTGAGGAGGTGTGAGAGTGAGCCTTCTAGCTGATGGTCTCTTTGAGGACATGGATGCTGCCAGAGTGAAGAGGATTGAAAAAATGTGGAGGAAGGATATTTTAATTGATACAAGAGTTGCTGTTTTTGTCACAGGATGCAGATTACAGCCACCCCTGGGCTGGGTCACATTATTTCAAAGCTCCTGTATCTAAGCTGGAAAAAAGTCATGATATTTCAGGATTCAGGGGCACTGAAGTATAAGGGGTACTTCAATGTGTTTTTGTCACGGGGGAGACAAGGGAAGGTGCGCCCTGTACTGAATACCCCCCCGTTCTCTCCCTGCCTGCTTGCCTCAGTCGGCCCTAGGCGGCCGCGGACAACCACGGTGACGGTCCCTGCTCTGTATAAGTGCACAGGGAGGAACAGGGAACAATTGGAGAGACAAACACAGACGAAACAAACACAATATCAGAATAGTCAGCAAGCCGGGTCATACACAGGAGATAACGTCAATACCAGGGGTGAAGCAAAGAGAGGTCGAAGTCCAAGTCCAAGGTCAGGGTCAGGGTCAAACAGCAATCAAACACTAGGTCGCACAAGCACTGATCAAAGTAGTAACGCTAATCACAGGCATCTGAGTGAGGCAGTTGCCATCTTTAAATAGCCCGCCCAGGATCATGTGATGTGGCCAGCATCACATGACCTGAGGCGGAGCAAGCTGTCAAAACAATATGTAAAGTAGCCATGTGGTGTGATCAGCACCACATGGCTAAACCCAAACAGAGAATTAACACATGAAGTGCTGGCTGACAAGACCAGCACTTCAATTCCCTATTGCTCGTCTCTAGGGGGGCGGAGAGGTCTGGTGACGTCGTGCAGAGGGAGCGCGACGCCGACCTCGCGTGACAGTACCCCCCCCTTCACGAGGGGCCACCGGACCCTTACCAGCGGGAGCAGGCTTATCGGGATGCTGTAGATGGAACTTTCGGATGAGCGAGTCTGCATGCATCCTGGTCAACGGTACCCAAGATCTGTCCTCTGGCCCGAATCCCTTCCAGTGTACGAGGTACTGAAAGGAATTCCGGACCTTCCTCACATCAATGACTCTAGCAACCTCGTGCTCCACTTGTCCCTCCACCTCTACCGGAGGTGAGGGCTGTACCTCTGGACCAATAGGAGCAACATAACGCTTCAGCAAAGACATGTGAAAAACATTATGAACGCGAAGGGAGTCGGGTAAACATAATTCAAACGACACCGGATTGATCACCTTAGTGATCCTGTATGGACCAATGAAGCGAGGCGCAAACTTATAGGATGGTACTTTCATACGTAGATTTTTAGTTGACAACCATACCATGTCCCCCACCTTGAAATTCACACCCTTAGAACGTCTCTTATCGGCCTTAGTTTTTTGAATCCTTTGGGCTCTTTCCAGGTTCGACTGAACCTGTGCCCAAACTGTGCACAGTTCCTGAGAGAGAGCATTGGCCTCTGGGACCGCCGAAACAGCTGGAGAAAAGGAGCCAAAGCACGGATGAAACCCCATGTTGCAGAAAAACGGCGATACCCCAGAAGACGAATTCACACGGTTATTAATCGCGAACTCGGCCAGAGACAGGAATCTGGCCCACACATGCTGGTTATCAGCAACATAACATCTGAGATATTGCTCAACGGACTGATTAAGACGTTCAGTCTGACCATTGGTCTCTGGATGAAAGGCTGACGAAAAGGATAAGGAAATATCAATCTTCTTACAGAAGGCCCTCCAGAATTTAGACACAAACTGCACCCCCCTGTCAGAAACAATATTCTCAGGAACACCGTGAAGTTTAACTATGTGGTCCATAAATACGGAAGCCAAAACCTTTGCAGAGGGTAATTTACACAAAGGAATAAAGTGACACATCTTGCTGAATCTGTCCACCACTACAAGAATCACGGTTTTACCCTCAGAGCATGGCAAATCCGTGATGAAGTCCATGGACAGATGTGACCAAGGTCTATCAGGTATGGGTAATGGACGCAACTCACCCATAGGCCGAGTCTTGGGATTCTTGGACCTGGCACAAGTATTGCACGCAGTTACAAAAGCCTGAACATCTCTGGAGATTGACGACCACCAATACTGCCTAGAGACCAACTCCTTGGTGGCATTGATACCAGGATGTCCACATAAAACAGAGCTATGGCACTCACCCAGCAGTCGCAACCGCAAATGAGCTGGCACAAATAACTTGTCATTGGGAGTACCAGTGGGAGCAAGATGTTGTCCTGCCACGATTTCAGAAGCGAGATCAGATGAGGTAGCGGCTACGATGATGTCAGCTGGCAGGATGGGCTCAGGAGGGACGTCAGGAGGCTGATACGCCTGGAAACTTCGGGATAAGGCATCGGCCTTAATGTTCTTGCTTCCAGGTCTGAAGGTAACACAAAAGTCAAAACGAGTAAAGAACAAAGCCCACCTCGCCTGTCTGGGATTCAATCGCTTAGCAGATTCCAGAAACATCAAATTCTTATGATCCGTGAGGACCGTAATGCGGTGTAATGCCCCTTCTAAAAAATGACGCCATTCCTCAAATGCCCACTTGATTGCTAGTAACTCCCTATTACCAATGTCATAGTTTCTCTCGGCAGGAGAGAACTTGCGGGAGAAGAAGGCGCATGGCTTGAGATTAGTTAAGGTGGAAGACCCCTGGGACAGTACTGCCCCCACACCATCTTCAGATGCATCCACCTCAACTACAAACGGCTTATTTTGATCAGGCTGGATCAGCACAGGAGCATCAACAAAAAACCGCTTTAGCTTTTCAAAAGCTTCAATAGCTGCAGGGGACCAGTTGACTAAATCAGCTCCCTTGCGGGTCAAATCCGTAATGGGTTTGGCTATAACAGAAAAATTTTTGATAAATTTCCGATAGAAATTAGTAAAACCCAGAAATCGCTGGAGCGCCTTCAGAGAGGAAGGTCGCACCCAATCTACAATGGCCTGTACCTTACCCGGGTCCATTTTGAAGGAAAAAGGGGTGAGAATGTATCCCAAAAGGTCACTTCCTGAACACCAAAGATACACTTCTCCCCTTTGACAAACAACTTGTTCTCACGCAACACCTCCAGCACTTGCCTGGTGTGGGATACGTGACTCTCCCAGTCTGTAGAAAAAATCAAGATGTCATCAATATAGACAATTACAAATTTTCCAATAAATGGTCTAAAATGTCATTGACAAAATTTTGGAACACCGCAGGAGCATTACTTAACCCGAAGGGCATTACTAGGTACTCATAATGACCCTCCGGGGTATTAAAGGCAGTTTTCCATTCATCACCCTCACGGATTCTGATCAGGTTGTACGCCCCCTTCAGATCTAGCTTAGTAAACCAACAAGCACCCTGAACCTGATTCAACAAATCAGGAATAAGGGGCAGCGGGTACCTGTTTTTAACAGTAATTTTATTGAGTTCCCTGTAATCAATACAGGGCCTCAACCCTCCATCCTTTTTCCCGACAAAGAAAAATCCTGCCCCCATGGGAGAAACAGAAGGCCGGATGTGACCCTTGGCCAGACTCTCCTTGAGATAATCCCTCATAGACTGACGCTCTGGAGTAGAGAGATTATAGATACGGCCCTTGGGATATCTGGACCCCTCAATAATATCGATGGCACAATCATATTGCCGGTGAGGAGGGAGAAACTCAGTCTCGGACATGGAGAAAACGTCCGAAAAATCCTTGATGTACTCAGGTAAGAAAAGAGACTCAGTAGTACCTCCCAACTGCAATACAGATTTGCAACACTTGTCACAATTCAGCCCCCATTTTTCTAATTCACCTGTTGACCAATTGATTACAGGATTGTGGTCCTGCAACCAAGGTAAACCAAGAACTAGATCAGCAGGTAAATTTTTTAAAACCCAAAAAACACATTTTTCGGAATGCGAAATCCCCACCGTCAGGGTCACACTAGGAGTACAGAACTCGATCCTCCCATTATTTAGGGGAGTGGAGTCGAGGGCGATAATTTGAATACCCTCCCTTAAAGGGACCATCGGTAAACCCACAGACTGTACAAAATCAAAATTAATAAAATTTGCAGCAGAACCAGAGTCAACAAAAGCCTTTCCAGAACCCCTGAATTGATCATATGCAATGGAGATGGGTACTAAAATCTTTCTCCTTACCACTGCTGGGGTTACCTTACCTCCCACCGGAGATCTCCTAGAGGGCGGAAGTTTTGGACACTGCTGGAGCCAGTGGTTCACCTCACCGCAGTAGAAGCAGGCTCCCTTTAAACGTCTTTGGTTTCTCAGGATACCTCCTAACTGCATGGACTCCGGGACCTTGGCAGGAGGTGGACTCAGAGGAGGAAACTCAGACAGGACGACAGCTTGAGGAGTATTTGATCGTTCCCTCTGTCTTTCTCTCACCCGTCGATCCAGCTTAATAACTAAAGTCATGGTCGTCTCTAGGGAGTCAGGAGTAGGATAACTAACCAGAAGATCCTTGAGTTGGTCTGACAGCCCCACCCTAAACTGGCTTCTCAAAGCTGGGTCATTCCACCCAGAGGAGACACACCACTTCCTGAACTCTGCACAGTAATCCTCTACAGGGCGGTTTCCCTGCTGAATGTTCCTGAGCTGAGTTTCTGCTACAGTGGCCCAGTCTGGTTCTTCATACAAAAGACCTAAGGCCTGGAAAAAGGCCTCCACAGACAACAGACATGGGGAGTCAGATGGCAATGAGAAAGCCCACTCCTGCGGATCCCCTTGCAGCAAGGAAATAATTATTCCTACCCGCTGCTGCTCAGAACCCGAGGAGTGTGGGCGTAAACGAAAATATAATTTGCAACTTTCCTGGAAAGAACGGAAAGTCTTTCGGTTACCCACAAACCGATCGGGCAACCTTATATAGGGTTCAATAATGGAGGGAGCGGCTGCGGGTACAGTTTGCAGCTGCTCCTGGTGTTGGATTCTCTCGGCCAGATCCTGGATCATCTGAGCCATGTCACTTATATGATCCGTGAGAATTCGCAACGGCTCCATTTAGTATGGCCTGTGATTCTGTCACGGGGGAGACAAGGGAAGGTGCGCCCTGTACTGAATACCCCCCCGTTCTCTCCCTGCCTGCTTGCCTCAGTCGGCCCTAGGCGGCCGCGGACAACCACGGTGACGGTCCCTGCTCTGTATAAGTGCACAGGGAGGAACAGGGAACAATTGGAGAGACAAACACAGACGAAACAAACACAATATCAGAATAGTCAGCAAGCCGGGTCATACACAGGAGATAACGTCAATACCAGGGGTGAAGCAAAGAGAGGTCGAAGTCCAAGTCCAAGGTCAGGGTCAGGGTCAAACAGCAATCAAACACTAGGTCGCACAAGCACTGATCAAAGTAGTAACGCTAATCACAGGCATCTGAGTGAGGCAGTTGCCATCTTTAAATAGCCCGCCCAGGATCATGTGATGTGGCCAGCATCACATGACCTGAGGCGGAGCAAGCTGTCAAAACAATATGTAAAGTAGCCATGTGGTGTGATCAGCACCACATGGCTAAACCCAAACAGAGAATTAACACATGAAGTGCTGGCTGACAAGACCAGCACTTCAATTCCCTATTGCTCGTCTCTAGGGGGGCGGAGAGGTCTGGTGACGTCGTGCAGAGGGAGCGCGACGCCGACCTCGCGTGACAGTTTTTTTATTAACTCAGTGTTGGATGCCACAATTCTGGATACTGATTTTATAAGAGCAATGAAAAGTGTTGATATATGTGAAACAAAGCCTTGTGTATAGATGGATAGGCTGATTTATTCGGTTGTTGTGCCTGTAGAAGAGGAAGAAGAAGAATATCTTCTCATAAGGCACTAATTGTCTGTTTAATGATAACGTTGGAGATGTTGCTCTGAAAATGAGTTAAGAAAACTTTGTTCCCAGATTTATGGATATCTAAGAAAACTGATTGTGAGTTATTGCAACTAAATTGATGGGAAAAAGCTGCTACTCATGTTAAGGGTTTTAACCCTTACACTCCCAGCATTGTACATGTATGGCACTGGAAGCCGGGACACAAATCCCAGCACCGTACTGGTACGGTGCTCTGATCGGGCGGGCACAGGAGCTGCGCTCGCCCGATCAGCTGAAGGGGTCCGGCAGTGGCCGATAGCCAGACCCCTGCTGTATGCACCAGCATTAATCCTCGCACTGTCGCGGTCACCACTGACCGCGGCATGTGCGATGTCTGCCCTGGGAGGGAGAGCCTATCGGGTGCCCACGCTGCTGTGACGGGGACCCGATGGCAGGGAAGGCAGCCCGATGCGTTCCTTAGGCATCGGGCTGCCTTCTATGGAAGCCTATGAGATCCAGCCCCATGGATCGCACAGGCAGCAGGCTATAAATGTATTACACTGTGTAATACACTTACAGCCAATGCATTACAATACAGAAGTATTGTAATTAGAGATGAGCGAACGTGCTCGTAACGAGCACTGTACCGCTTGGCTCCCCTGCGCTCGCATGGGCGCAGGCAGCCGCTTCCGTCCTCCTGAGGAGCGCGAGCCGAGCACGAGCACGTTCGCTCATCTCTAATTGTAATGCATTGTGCAGGGGATCGGACCCCCAAAAGTTGAAGTCCCAGACTGGGACAAAAAATAAAGTAAAAAAAGAAGTTAAAAAAAATTAAGTTTAACAAAAAAAAAGTTTCAAGTAAAAAAAAAAAAAAAGTGTCATTTTCCCAAAATAAAGTAAAAAAAAATTGTAAAAAATAGGGAAAAAAAGAAAAGTGGGCATATTAGGTATCGCCACGTCCGTATTGACCGGCTCTATAAAAATATCACATGACCCACCCTCCTAGGTAAACGCCGTAAAAAATAAAAAACAGTGCAAAAAAAGCCATTTTCTGATCACCTTGCATCACAAAAAGTGTAATACCAAGCTATCAAAAAGATGTATTAATCCCAAAATGGTACCAATCAAACCGTCATCTCGTCCCGCAAAAAATTAAACCCTACCTAAGACAATCGCCAAAAAAAAATAAAAAATATGGCTCTCAGAAAATGGCAACACAAAAAAAAGATTTTATTCTGTTCAAAAATGCATCTAATGTATAAAACTTAACAAAAATAAAAATGTTAGACATATTGGGTATCACCGCGTCCGTAACAACCTGATCTATAAAAATATCACATGATTTTCCCCTTCGGGTGAATGCTGTAAAAAAAATTTTATTTTTTTTTTTAAACTGTCAAAACAGCAATTTTCTTTCACCTTGACTCACAAAAAGTGTAATACCAAGCGATCAAAAAGTCTTATGTACCCCAAAATGGTACCAATGAAAACGTCACCTCATCCCGCAAAAAATGAGCCCCCACATAAGACAACTCAAAAAAATAAAAATCAATGGCTCCCGCAAACCAATCCATCAAAATGTGTGCTGCAAAATTCATATGGCGCTCGTTCTGTTCTGAGTCCTGCCATGTGCCCCCACAGCAGTTTATCACCACGTATGGGGTGTTGCCGTATTTAGGAGAAAATGGGTAACAAATTATGGGGTGCTTTTCTCCTGTTACCCCTTGTGAAAATGAAAAATTTGGGGCTAAAGCAACATTTTATTGGAAGAAATGAAACTTTTCATTTTCACAGCCAAGTGTTTCCAAATTCTGTAAAACGCTTAGGGGATGAAAGTGGTCAGTACCCCCCTTAATATATTCTTTGAAGGGTGTAGTTTCCAAAATGGGGTCACTTTTTGAGGGTTTCCACTGTAGGGGTACGTCAGGGTCTCTCAATTACAAAATGGTGCCTAAAAACCATTCTAGCAAAATCTGCCTCCAAAATCCATATGGCGCTCCTTTCCTTCTGACCACTGCCACAAACCCATAGAGACGTTTACCACCACATATGGGGTATTTCTGTAAACTGCAGAATCAGAGTAATGTATATTGAGGTTTAGTTTGATGTTAACACTTACTGTGTTGCAAGAAAAAAATATTAACGTGAATAATCTACCAAAAAATAGAAATTTTGAAATTTCACCTCCATTTTCCATTAATTCTTGTGGAACACCTCAAGGGTTAAAGAAGAACTCCCGCAAAAAAATTTTATTCCATGTCCTGCTAGAAATGTACATGATGTAATCTGTAGTGAATGTTATTTACTTACCAGTAGCTGAATTTTTGAGTTATATCATCCTGAAATTTCTTATCTGTGTCATGTGACCCACCAACTCACACAGCACCTTATGTGTGGGCAGAAAGTCTAATTTTCTATGCATTCCTATGGGAGCCTCACTTTCAGTCTCATAGGAATGAATAGAGAAGTGACTGGCTTGCTGTCCTGGGTCAGTTGGAGGTCAGGGAGTTGGTCTCATGACCCAGCTACAATAAGAAGAGAGTGGAAACTCTCAATTTCAGCATCTGATAAGAAAATGACATTCACTACAGATTATATCATGCACCTTTCTAACAGGTCAGAGAATAAAAATGTTCGCGGGAGTTCTTCTTTAATAAAGTTTGTAACATCAATTTTTCATAATTTGAGGGGCGTAGTTTCTAAAATGGGGTCATTTATTAGTGGTTTCCATTAGGTAAGCCTCCCAAAATCACTTTATAACTGAATTGGTGCTCAAAAAAATGGTTTTGGAAATTTTGTTGAAAATTCGAAAAATTGCTTCTAAACTTCTAAGCCCTCTAACTTCCTAAAAAAATAAAATGACATTTACAAAATGATGCCAACATAAAGTAGACATATGGGGAATGTTAAGTAATAAATATTTTATGAGGTATCACTTTCTGTTTTAAAAGCAGAGAAATTGAAATTTTGAAAATTGAAAATGTTTCAAAATTTTTGGTAAATTTGGGATTTTTTCATAAATAAAGGTGAAGTATATTGACTCAAATTTATGACTGTCATGAAGTACAATGTGTCATGAGAAAACAATCTCAGAATGGCCTGGATAAGTAAAAGCTTTCTAAAGCTATTACCACATAAAGTGACACATGTCAGATTTGCAAAAATCGGCCTAGGATTTAAGGTGAAAAGTGGCTCGGTACTGAAAGGGTTAATGTTAATATAAAATTCTTGAAATAGCTATCCTTGCATGAGGGGGGCGCTATCAGTGAATTGGAGAAAACAGGGTGTGGTCATAAAAGGTAACACTCTTTATACAGTAAAGTGATAATTCTTCTAGTTCAGAAGTATGCAGCTTTCTCCTCATTGATTTGAGACTTGTGAATACGTAAACTCTGTCAGTAGCTCGTACTTTATGCTATGAAATTATGTCATACCTGATCAGTGATTGTCAAGTGTTTTTATGTCTTAATATTGAGAATGACTTTTCTCTGTGCTCTCTTACACTGGAGTCTGTATTAAGATTTTTAACTTTTAAAATGAACAGTATTTGTTCACATAGCTGTCCATGGTATTTCACAGTGTTCCTGTGTACTTCCATCAGGTGTAGGCTCAAGCGTGAGAACCCCTTCAGTGCAGAAATAACGTTTTATAATGTGTAGAAGATTTACTTGTTTAAAATATAGATGGAGTAGCGCAGAGATCACCTTATTTGGGTGTGGCAAGTTTTAGTAAAAGGGTTAAAATTATTCAGTTTGTATCTATTGTAATCATCTGTCACGCGCAGGTGTGGAGGGGAAAACCAAACCAAGCGTAGGAGGGAAAGGAGATTAGTCCTAGAAACTAAGGAAGGAAGATGGACACCTCCTACAGGAAACCCTGGCTCAATTCCTGTCTATCTACCAGTATGAACAGGCCTCAAAAGTAGGCAAGTTCATACACATGAACCTAAACACCCAACTGACCCTATAGGACCCTGGAACTAATGACAAGAATGAGTCTACCTGTTCCTCCAAAAGGAAGGACGAACAGGAGTCTCCCTTAGGCCTAATAACAAAACACACAGAAGGGAAAAGGAAACTTATCTTTCAATGAAGAAATGGAGGCTCCAGGATCTCAGCTGAAAACCAAACTGCTGCTCACCACAACAACAAATGAAGCTATAAACCGCAAGGAATAGTGGGAGAAGAAGCAATAAATACGGGAGGGACAATTACCACACCAGGAACACCTGAGGGAAAAGGGTGTGGTAAATACCAACAACAAAAAGGGAAAACATGTCAGATTATACCACGTGTTGCCAATCTGACAGACCTCCTGTTAATGTTTCTTGTGGACAGCCACACAGAATCACCCACTCTTAGGTCCGGACCATTCATACGTTTCCTGTCAGCCACACGTTTGTACTTGTTGCTCATATTTAACAAGTTACTTTGAATTTTCCGCCATATAGATGACGAAAAACGTTCTTCCTCAAGGATACCAGAGGTATCTGAACCAGAAAAAGTGCCAAACTGCGGGTGAAACCCATATGCACCAAAAAACGGCGACTTGCCAGTGGACTCCTGTCTACGATTGTTTATGGCAAACTCCGCCAGAGACAAAAACTAGGACCACTCCTCCTGATTCTCAGAGACAAAACATCTCAAGTAAGACTCCAGACTCTGATTAATACACTCTGTCTGTCCATTCGTCTGAGGGTGCAAAGCAGAGGAAAAAGACAGTTGTACCCCAAGCCGAGTACAGAACGCCTTCCAGAATCTGGATACAAACTGAGTCCCACGATCAGAGACTACGTCTGTGGGAATGCCATGAAGTTTCACAATGTTGTCAACAAACACTTGTGCAAGGGTTTTAGCATTAGGGAGTCCGGGCAATGCAATAAAGTATGCCATTTTACTAAACCGATCTACAACCACCAGAATAGACAAGTGAGTCCATGGTCTGGACGGGATGGGCAACGGGAGTAGGGGTCCAGAAGGTCGAGTATGTGTCACCTTAGCGCGTGCACAGACACTACAGGCCAACACATAGTCCTCAGCACACTTACGCAGCCCTGGCCACCAGAATCTACGAGAGATGAGGTCGACAGTGGATTTACTCCCAGGGTGTCCCGCAAGCACCGTACAATGATGTTCCTCAAACACTTTATGATGCAATTCAGATGGAACAAACAATTTCCCAGGGGGGCAAGACTTCGGTGCGTATCCCTGGGCCTCAAACACCTTAGCCTGAAGATCACGGTACAGAACAGATATCACCACCCCTTCAGACAGTATAGGGCTCGGATCTTCAAAATCACCTCCTCCTATGTGACAAGGCATCCGCCTTGACATTCTTAATCCCAGGATGATACGTGACAATGAAATTGAATCTGGTGAAGAACAAAGACCATCTGGCCTGCTTCGGGTTAAGTCATTTCGCCGACTCAAGGTAAGCCAGGTTTTTGTGATCTGTGAATACCGTGATTGGGAGAATCGCACCTTCCAACCAATGATGCCATTCCTCTAAAGCAGGGATGCACAACGTTTTCTGGGTGGGGGCCACATTGTCCGACTGAACCAACGTCGAGGGCCGAAAATAAAATTTAAAGGGGTATTACCAACTGAAATACTGTATTTATGGCAGATTGAACACACAGTGTATACCATTAATGTCTAGTTACAGTTCCAGGAGTCCCATCTAATGGGAGAAATACATGAAAAATGCATGTGAGCAGCCACAAAACATGGACATACATGTCTGTTACCAGATGGATGGGGCCACACAGAATGGTATCAAGGGCCGCATGTGGCCCCCGGGCCGCAGGTTGTGCACCCCTGCTCTAAAGCCAACTTAATGGCCAGTAATTCTCTGTTACCCACATCGTAATTCCTCTCCGCAACAGAGAGTTTTTTTGAGAAAATGGCACATGGGCGCCATTTACCTGGCGACGGACCCTGTGACAAAACTGCTCCTACCCCCACCTCGGATGTGCCAACCTTCACAATGAAAGGTTGTGACACACCTGGCTACACCAAAATAGGGGCAGAAGAGAAGCACTCCTTCATAGCGGAAAAGGCTCGCAATGCTGCATCAGACCACACTGAGACATCCTTCCCTTTCCTAGTCATGTCAGTTAAGGGTTTAACTATTGTCGAATGGTTCTTAATAAACTTTCGGTAATAGTTGGTGAACCCCAAAAACCGCATAAGAGCCTTCAAATTTTCAGGTGGATCCCGGTCCAATACAGCACGGACTTTCTCTGGATCCATTCGAAAACCTGAAGATGACAGCAGGTATCCTAAGAATTGCACCTCTCGTACAGCAAAAACACATTTCTCTAATTTTGTGTACAATTTGTTATCTCATAAGATCTGCAACACCTGTCTAACGTGATCCTGATGTGTCACCATATCTGGAGAATAGATTAGTGTCATCCAAATACACAACTAAAAACCTCCCCACAAGGTGATGAAAAATGTCATTAACAAAATGCTGGAAGACAGCCGGAGCATTAGTCAACCCAAAAGGCATAGCCAGGATCTCAAAGTGGCCCTCAGGAGTGTTAAAAGCCGTCTTCCATTCATCCCCTTCCTTGATCCTGACCAGATTATATGCCCCCCTTAAGTCCAACTTGGAGAACACCTTGGCATCAACAATCTGGTTAAACAAATCGGGAATCAAAGGAAGGGGTAAGGATCACGGACAGTAATCCGATTGAGTTCACGGAAATCCAGACATGGCCTAAGAATTCCGTTCTTTTTCTTTACGAAGAAAAACCCAGCTGCCACTGGAGATTTGGAAGGTCTTATGTGTCCTTTAGCCAAACTCTCAGCAATATATTCTTTCATGGCCGTTCTCTCAGGTCCAGAAAGGTTATACAGCCTAGATTTGGGCAATTTTGCTCCGGGGATAAGATTGGTAGGACAATCGTATTCCCGATGGGGGGGGGGGGTTAAATCCTGACATTCACCTTCAGAAAATACATCAGCGAAATCAGATATAGAAGTGGGAAGTGTCTTAGTGGTTAACGCAGAAAAAGATGTATTAAGACAATTGTCAAGGCAATAATCACCCCAATCCAGAATCTGTCTATTATGCCAATCGATGGTTGGATTGTGTTTGCTTAACCACGGTAAACCCAGCACCACAGGAGCAGGAAGACCTTCCAACACAAAACATGAAATAAGTTCCTGATGAAATTCACCCACTCTTAATCTGATATCATGCACCATCTGAGACACTTTTAAAAAAAGAGGTGCAGAATCAATAGCAAACACAGAAATCCTCTTCTCTAATGCACTCGGAGACAATCCATGCATACGGACAAACTGAGCATCAATTAGGTTCACCCCTGCCCCGCTGTCAATAAACAGATCAATTCTCACAACCTTTGACTCTAGCGCCACCTGGGCAGTCAGAAGAAAACAGGTACTACAGGATGAAGACAAATGCACATTTTCTGTCTCTCCACCCACTCCTCCATGAGTGAGATGGGAATTTAACGCCCCCTTTCTTTTTTTCTATTTTAGAGACTGAATACATGGACATGCGTTGATAAAGTGCCCTTTCTGTCCGCAGAAAAAACACACTGCCTTTTTGTTACCAGAATGCTTAAAGGTAGAAGCAGGAGTAGCCCCCCCTAACTGCATGGGTTCGTCCCCAGACATCAACCCAGGAGTATCTTCACACGAAGTGTCATAGGAAGACAATACACTATGTGATAGTACGTCCTGAGAGCGGGGGCCCCTAGATCTCTCTCTCAGACCTCTATCCATGCATACAGCAAGAGACATAGCTGCTTCCAAAGACACTGGAGTTTCATGAAAGCCCAAAGCGTCCTTCAGCCTTTCTCATAACCCTTGACAAAACTGACTACGGAGAGCCAGATCGTTCCATTCGGTATCCATAGCCCACCTCCGAAACTCAGTGCAATAGATCTAAACAGAGCGCTCACCCGGACGAAGGTCACGTAACTTGATCTTGGCCAGGGAGATGTGATGCGGGTCATCATAGATAAGCCCCAAAGCATTGAAAAATTCATCCACCAACTGGAGAGACTGAGATCCGGTCGGCAGAGAAAAGGCTGTGCATCTCCCTTGAGCAACGAGATCACCACACCAACTCTCTGTTCCTCATCACCAGATGAATGTGGACACAACCTAAAGTACAATTTGCACGCTGCCTAAAAAAACAAAGTTATCACATCCCCCAGAGAATCTATCTGGGAGAGTGACTTTAGGCTCCAGACAGGCCTGGCAACCACCACCCCCAGGACCAACAGCCTGTGGACTCTGAATCTGGGTGACAGTTGTGCGGAGGTCAGCTACCTCCAAAGACAGCCCCTGGCTCAATTCCTGTCTATCTACCAGTATGAACAGACCTCAAAGGCAAGTTCATACACAGGAACCTAAACACCCAACTGACCCTATAGGACCCTGGAACTAATGACAGGAATGAGTCTACCTGTTCCTTCAAAAGGAAGGACGAACAGGAGTCTCCCTTAGGCCTAATAACAAAACACACAGAAGGGAAAAGGAAACGTATCTTTCAATGAAGAAATGGAGGCTCCAGGATCTCAGCTGAAAACTAAACTGCTGCTCACCACAACAACAACTGAAGCTATAAACCGCAAGGAATAGTGGGAGAAGAAGCAATAAATAGGGGAGGGAAAATTACCACACCAGGAACACCTGAGGGAAAAGGGTGTGGTAAATACCAACAACAAAAAGGGAAAACATGTCAGATTATACCACGTGTTGCCAATCTGACAGACCTCCTGTTATCTGTCATAGGAATGTCTGTGACCTCATCATCATTGAACAGAGGATTTTTTGATCGTCCCTGCAGAGAGAGAAGTAGCCCCCACCTTTGGAAGCCTCATTCATGTGTTTTGTCATCTGTGGTCTGCTGGAAGGGTTAAGCACATGAATTGTATACTGAAGTAAAATTGTCTAAACTGATTTAGGAAAATGTAATGATTAGATTAAATATTTACTAGATATATTGTTAGTTATGTGTGCAATATTACTTAAACATATAGGATTTTCTCCTTTTTGAGTTACCCGGGAGATAAAGGCTTGTTGATGTTCTTAATAACAGTGCTTCACGTACCTTAGATAGTACAGCAAGATTAATGGGTTTTCCCAATTTTAAAAACAAGATTTAAGGATACTTTATATGGCAAACGATTGCAAAGTCCCTAATGAGATGTTATATGAATCTGAATTTGTTAAAATTGTGTGTGACGCAAATTGGGAAAATACTGTTATTGTTAAAATTCATAGTTTTATAGTGTTAGGAGTACACAGGGTTACAGAAAATAGACAGAAGTGTTAAATTGTTCCCAACTGACCAAAGTAAATTGCTTAGGTGCAGGGGCGGATTGGCCATAGACCTTACAGGGAAATTTCCCTGTGGGCCAATGCCCAGGGGGCTGCCTGAGCCCTCCTCACCGCCGGCCAGTGGAAGTTTTTGGGGATGTATTTTGTGCTGCTGGCAGCATTTTGTGATGGACTGTGGTATTTGGCTCTGTTGGGGTGGTATAATGTGCCATAATATGGTATTGCTGGCCCTGCCTTCCATCAATTTGGACCCGACTAGAAAATGGGGCCACTTTTAGTATTTTTTCCAGGGCCACTTTAAGTTCCCAGTCCGCCCCTGCTTAGGTGTTCTTATTATGATAAGGACTGATACTGTACTATTTTCTTTTGCAGCAACGTGAGTGAAGAGCCGTCCTTCTGCATATAAAGTCCTGGACTTACACGCTGTTGACTGCAGTTAGCGCAAGATTGAGAGAGGATTTTTCAGGAAATTCTGAAAATATGGATAATATAAGGACTGTTTTATGAAGGACTGTTATTGATTATGTTCATATGTAATTGTTTACTGCTATTCATTGTTATTGTATCTTTGTTGTTTTAACACCTATTTGGGGTTATGTTTACCTTATCTTTACTAAGTTATACATGGAGTTAAAACACTGATCGATTGTATTTAAAAATAAATAACCATCAGCATGAATACTGACGTTCTGCCAAGAAATGTTTCCGTCAGAAGACCAATATACATTCTTGAAGCCCAGTAGAACCCATTACAGTAAATGGGATCTGTCATGCGCTAGCAGTTTCTGGCATATGCAGGATATGGCCATTCCTGTATTGTGTTCCTATGTCGGAAAAGAATAACACATAACCTGCAAACTTTTTACACATGGCTGTATTTGTGAGTTATTCACCTCTAGTCCTCAGCTGTTTCATGCGACTGACACTCACACTCACACTCTCCAACTGACACAGCATCTTACAGTATGTGTGGACAGGAAGTTATTTTCTCTATACATTCCTATGCGACTCACATTGAGGCTTTCATACAAATGAACAGAGAAACTGACTTCCTGTGTCAGTTGCAGAGTCAGAGTGTAGGTCACATGACATCACTGAGGACCAGAAGACAGTGGATAACTCAAAAATACAGCCACCAGTAAGAAGATTACCTTCACTACAATTTACATCATGTATCTAAAGGGCCAGAGCATGCAAATATTTGTGAGAGTGCTCTTTTAAAGAGACCGCAACTATTTTCTATCCTATGTATCCTTTCAATATACCGTAAATGTCCCAAATGGAATCAACCATATATTAACGTGGTAATTTGTTCAACTGTGACTGTGCCAGTCTTTGTCATCATCTTCTGGGAACAAGCTGTACACACTTTTAACTTCTTACTACTTGCAGCCAGTTTTGCCCTGTTAATGTGGCATTTTTTTTAACTTTCCATCCTACTCTTCCAAGCAGGGGTGGACTGGGAACTTAAAGTGGCCCTGGAAAATATACTAAAAGTGGCCCCGTTTTGTAGTCAGGTCCAAATTAATGGAAGGCAGGGCAAGCAATACCGTATTGTGGCGCATTATACCACCCTAAAAGAGCCAAATACCACAGTCCATCACAAAATATATCCCCAAAAACTTCCACTGGGCGGCCTTGAGGAGGGCTCAGGTGGCCCCCTGGGCATCAGCCCACCGGGAAATTTCCCTGTAAGATCTATGGCCAAACTGCTCCTGCTTCCAAGATCTAAAACTTTATTTTTCTTTAACTTAATCATTTGAGTCAAACAAGCTCAGCTTGTTTTTTTTTTTTGTAGGACAAGTTGTATTTTTAATGCCACAATTTTGGGGTACATATATTGTATTGGAAAACCTTCATTAACTCTTTGTGAGAAAATGAATAAAAACAGCAATTCTGCAATTTTTGTTGTTTGCTGATTACAGCAATAAAAACATTTTTTTCTTATCCCCGAAAAAAAACAAACATATACCGTATGTAGGCAGGGCTGTACAGGTTAAAGGCTAAATTGGCATCTCCTGAACTTTAAGCAGTGTGCCTACTGAGGCATTTGGCTCAACTCGCCTCATGGATGGTGCACTCCTGCATGAATGAATTTGCAGGATCTCTCCTTGGTCTAACACTGAATACAACAATGCCTGCAGCAGTCACAGACACTCCACCACTGTATAGCATAATTTGCAGTTTGTATAACATGCACAATGAAGTGCAGATGTATCGCACATGACTGCTACAGACAATCACTCTTTTCTTAGCGACCCTGGATGCAGCACACATGCCACGTCACTGCTGTAGATTTTAGACAAACTGCGGCTGGAGAAACAGACCAGCATTGCAGAGTACAGCACTGGAGAAAGGGTTGAGTATAACATCATTTTTTATTTTAGGCTGTTGGGGATTGTTTGACATTTTTAACTATCTTTGACAACTCCTTTAGCTTTTATTCAGCATCTGGACCAAAAGAGAATTCAGGGTCTGCATTTCTATAACAGAAATTGAAAATGAGAAGAGGGAGATTGGAAAGAATGTTGGTATCCACGAGGATGTAGGAATGCAAAGCTTGTAACATATGGAAATAATTTGCTTCTGAACAGTATATGGTCCCAAGAATCAAGAGGCAAGTTTGTAGCACAGTGTCTTTTGACAAATGTTCTTCAAAGTAAATCAGACTTTGTTTCTGGATGAAAACTGGGGAGGAAACCTGTGTTTTGGATCAGCTTGTCTTTTGAAGCTGCTTTACATAAAGTAGACTATGTTTCTTGCCAGGTTTTTAGAAAGTCAGAGATAGTGGAGTTGGCTGCTGGAATTTCAGAAAGCAAATAATTAGGAACCCCCAGGTTTTGACAATGGGCTATGCCCCCATTGTCTGATAGGTGTGGGTCCTACCGCTGGTACATCAAGAACGGAGCCCTGAAAGTGGTGGAGGGCACACTGCGCATGTACAGCCGCCCTCTATTCATTTGTATGGGGCTGCTGAAAATAGATGAGTGCTGGCTCAGCTACTTCCGTTGGGCCCATAAAAGTGAATGGGAGAGTTGGCCAGTCAAGTGCACTGTGCTCCCATTCACTTCTATGGGGAGAGATCTTGGTGGTGGCTGGACCAGATGCTGAGGAAAGGTCAGAGCTAGCTGTCCCTCTCTCTATCAGAAGGCTGGTACCCTGGTCAAAGGCTGGAGGCCCACGGTCTGTAGCTCAGTAATCCAGGTGGCTCCTTGGTCACAGGGCTGGTGACCTATGGTCTGTGGCTCAGCATCCCCTTCTCAGCGTCTTCTTCTGGTAACTCATGCAGACTGGCAGAGTCTCCCTCTCCAAGCACTGGTCCCTCACTGCAGAACACTAAGGGCTCTGACTGGAGGTGGAGGACACACTGCGCATGTACAGCCGCCCTCCATTCATTTGTATGGGGCCACCGAAAATAGCCGAGCGCTGGCTCAGTTACTTCCGTTGGGCCCATAAAAGTGAATGGGAGAGGTGGCCAGTCAAGTGCAGTGCGCTCCCATTCACTTCTATGGGGAGAGCTCTTGGTGGTGGCCGGACTGGAGTCCTCCAGCAACCAGTTTGCTTTTACGAGATAGGTGCAGGTCCCAGCAGTGGGACCCGCACCTATCAGACAATGGGGGCATATCCTAGCGATATACCTCCATTGTCTGAGATGAGACAACCCCTTTAAAGGACTGCATGATTGTTGTAGGAGAATTCTGCCCATGGTAGTAAGCTTGCTCGGTGTCCTGACAAGAGGAGACTAGATTTCTACGATAGCTCTCCAAAACCTGATTGACTCCTTCAATTTGACCAGTGAACTGTGGAAGATTGACTAAAGAGAAGTCCAGCTTGAACTCCAATAAATGCTCGCCAAAATCTTGATGTAAACTGGACTCCCCTGTCTGGGCTAATATGCAAAAGTCAATGAAGGAGAAAAATATTCTTCAAAAAAACACAGAGCACAATTGGACTGCAGAGGGAAAACCTGAAAGAGTAGCAAAATGTGCCACTTTAGAGAAGCTCCCTTATTGTTGGAGAAATTTAGTTAGTCAGTTATAAAGTACATAGCAAATGGAGTCCAAGGGCAATGACATAATCCAATCTTGACATAATCTAATCTTGAATACTCCTGGGGAATTGCCAGTTTAGAGGAGAGAGCCCAGGAGAGAATTTGTTTCATTTGCTCTTTAGGGACAAAGGGGGAGATTTATCAAACTGGTGTAAACTAGAACTGGCTTAGTTGCCCATAGCAACCAATCAGATTCTAACTTTCATTTTCCAAAGGAGCTGTGAAAAATGAAGGGTGGAATCTGATTGGTTGCTATGGGCAACTAAGCCAGCTCTACTTTACACCAGTTTGATAAATCACCCCAAAAATTATTTCCTGGAAGAATGATATGAACTTAAACAGGAGCGGCAGGCAAAATGTAGCTTGAGTCAATGATATACTGAGTTTCATATTAGAAGGATCAAGAAAGGGCATCTGCCTTGGCATTTTTATCATCCAGACAAAAATGAAGATAGAAGTTGAAGCAGGACAAAAAATAAGGACCAACAGGCTTGACAGGGATTTAGACAAGCAGAGTGTAAAATAGTAAATTCGACCAGATTCTTCAAGGAGTTTTCTGAAAGACTCAAGAGTGCTGCAGATTGGACAGAACATGATTGCTCCACTATCAAAATGGAGAAGCCTAGGCCAGTGCTTCTACAGACAGCAAAGATAAGATGAATGCCAGCTTTGCTCTTAAAAATGGAAACAGATCGGCCAGGATTTCAAAATGTCATAGACCTCTGGGAAGGGAACATCAGTGGGATCCATTGTCTGAGCAAACTGACACAAGACTTAGCTGGTTAGTGGATACTCTGGGCCACAGATGGAAGTTAGCAGCTCTGGTATAGAATCCATGAGCAATGCTTGATGTGAATAGAAACTAGTTTGTCTGTAGCAAAATCAGGAGATGGAATTTGTAGTCAACCAAACAAGAAGTTCAGGAATGGCAGAGTTTATGTGTTATGATTATGCAAGCAGACAAGGTCAAAAGGCACTCAACAGAAATTCTAAGTCAATCCAAGCACTACAGAAACCAACAAACCTAATTCTCAGGAAAGAGCAGTGGGAGAAGGGTCCTGAAAGGGGTTTTCCATGTTTATTGCTTTCTTCCCCTCCCACCCAGCGCACCTGTGGAGGGAAGTATACTTACCTGCTCCCCACTGGTCAGTTCTGGCTCCATGGGTGGCACCTGGTAACCTGCTTTTTTTTTTAATCTTGCCAGTAACAGAGGCTTTTGGTACACGTGAATACAGAGGCTTATAAGGTATGGGTTTGTAAGGAGTTTGGATGCCCTCTAGTGAATTGTCATAAAATTACAGGGTCCAATTTTTTCCTTCTAACATTGGTGTACTTACCTGACGAAGGAGTCAATTGGACCCTGAAACCCGTTTTTGTGACATCAATAAAGTTTAAATCCTCTTCATAAGACATTATGGAACTCTTCCTTGTAGCGCCGCCAGCATCTCTTTCTTCCCTCTTCAGTGTACTCAAGATACCAGGACTCCCGTCACTGGCAGGAGGGCGTGCGGCAGCAAGATCTCAACTATACAAAGAGCTCTGAGTTGTGCGCTTAGCACAATGATACCAGCTGAGAGGACCTCCTATTTCTCCCCTGCTCATCTTTACCTTGCAATTCTCTTCTCCTCTTCTTGGTTCTGCCCACTTACTGCAGCTCACCATTCTAACACTTCTGTGTTGGTATATTAGTCCACCTTCTACACCACATTCCTTCTGGGTAAGACTGTGACAATTTTTGGTACTTTTTAAAAAAGTTGCAGGTGTCGGGGTTTAACCAGCTCAACAGGCAAACCACGCCAACTTCCCCACTCACTTTTCAAAACCTGAATGAGTCAAAATGCAAAATATTGCAATTTCTTTTTTGCAATACTGCACAACTCTCAAACATAGCAAGAAAGAACATGAAACTACAGATCTCAGAACACACAATAAACTAGAACAAAATCGTGGAACTACAAATCCCACAATACAGAACAAACTACAAACAACCTGAAAGAGAAATGCACCTGACAACTAGAATGGAGTAATGCCCGAATGTATATGGACAATCAGCAACTCAACCCTAATCAACCAGGCAAAGCTAAGCAATAACAAAACCCAAATTTAGATGCAAGTCCGTTGCATAGCAATTGCCCAAACACAATTAACAACTAGGTGAACATGAAGCAACAGGAAAACCCCTGTTGCCTGTAACATTACTGATATATAAGCATGGAGCCCAGCCTTGCCATTCAAAAATGTAATGGAGTTATTTGCCATGCCACTTAGAGTCAACGATCAAGGACCAACCATCAAGGTGTCACCACATGTTGCTTCTCTCTGGAAGGGATGGTAAGGCGTGGTGCACCCCAAAAGGAAATAGGTCCTGAGAGTCAGGGCCTCCAGTTAACCAGTGTCTTTTTTTTACTGGAGGAAATCAGGTACAGAACAATACAGGCGATGCATAGAGCCAGCTTCTCCGGTCTCCTCCCTTAGAGAAGAAAGGGTTTGATGCTGAGGAAAGGTCAGAGCTAGCTGTCCCTCTCTCTATCAGAAGGTTGGTACCCTGGTCAAAGTCTGAATGCCCACGGTTTGTAGCTCAGTAGTTATGGTGGCTCCTTGGTCACAGGGCTGGTGACCCATGGTCTGTGGCTCAGTGTCCCCTTCTCAGCGTCTTCTTCTGGTAACTCATGCAGACTGGCAGAGCCTCCCCTTCCAAGCACTGGTCCCTAACTGCAGAACACTAGGGGCTCTGACTGCTCTGCTTATATCCAGTTTCTAGCTGAACTAGAACCTTCTAGTGGGAGGGGTGGAGAAACTAAGCACAAACAGATACAATGTTACACGTTCCATCTCTCATAGACTACATTAGCGCTTCAATGATGGCAACGAGCTAGCAGTTTGTCCAGACACAAACAGGTGTTCATAACAGAGCTAACCCAGACATAGAAAAGGTCAGTCTGTCTGGTTTTGGTGGTAAACAAATCTGGCTTTTCCCTCCAAAACATGCTCTTCTTAAAACGTTATGGTAGCTATGGAAAATTACCAGCTTCTCATTTTAAGGTTCTAAAAGTCTATCAGTATTCATTAATCCTTTCCACAGTTCTATGCAAATATAGTGCAAATGAACAAGATATATATAACAACATACATATAAAATGCAGTTACACAGCAAGCAAGTCAACCCTTTAAAGAGAAATAAAGTAAGGAGTTGATGACTTTGCATAAGGGAAACAGGCAAATGTCCCTTCTCCAGGGCACTACACATACTCATGCTGACCATGGACCAGAGCAGTTGGAGCTCTATAGACAGCCCTTCTAAAAGGAGACACAAGCTTAAAAAGGGAACAATGAAAAGTATCAGGCTATTTGCATGCCTGCAGCAAATCCAACATGCACTGGAAACTATATTAATTTGGATAAATATCTTAAAAGGACCAATAAATATAGGACCCAACTTGCTACACATTTGTGTTAGCCAGATGTTCTTGCTAGGCAACCAAACTCACTCTCTTACGTTGAACTGACGTAGGCTGCAGTGAAGTGGGCTTGTGTTTGGCACAAACAGCAGTTGAGCCCATAGTTCCATTGATTGGAATGTCAAAATCCATACTACCAGTAAATGAATATGCTAATTAAAACCATAATTACAGAAGAATGGAGAAACATTAGTGGATGTATGGCACAACTTATTGTAAGCAAACTTTGCCCATGGCAGAAACGGAGACCAATCATCATGTAGTTCTAAGACATAACACCAGAAATATTGCTCTAATGTCTGGTTCACTCTCCCAGCTTGACCATCAGTGGCGTAGCTATAGCGGTCCATTGTGGAAGCGCTCATCTCCATAGTCATCTGTATCGCCATCCTCAGGGCGGCGAAACAGATGCCTGTGCTGCGGGGGAGGGGAGGGAAAGGCGTCTCCCCTGCCCGTTCCTCTGATAGCCTTCAGGTACTAGGCCTGCAGCCTATCAGAGGCCGGCTCAGGTGGTGCGATGACGTCATCGTGCCGCCTGAGCCGTACAGCGCGGGACACAGGCCGGAAGAAGGCCTGCATCGCATCGCTGCCAGCCTGATGGAGGTAAGTATAAGTGTTTATTTTTTTATTGGTGCAATCATGGACCGGAGCTCTATTGGGGTCATTTGTTACTGGCACATGGGGGCACTGGGGGCATTTCTTACTGGCACATGGGGCACTGGGGGCATTTTTTACTGGCACATGGGGGCATTTCTTACTGGCACATGGGGCAGTTCTTACTGGCACTGGGGGCATTTCTTACTGGCACATGGGGGCACTGGGGGCATTTCTTACTGGCACTTGGGGGCATTTCTTACTGGCATATGGGGGCACTGGGGGCATTTTTTACTGGCACATGGGGGCACTAGGGGCATTTCTTACTGGCACTGGGGGAATTTTTTACTGGCACTGGGGGCATTTCTTACTGGCACATGGGGGCAGTTCTTACTAGCACTGGGGCCATTTCTTACTGGCACTGGGGGGCACTGGGGGCATTTCTTACTGGCACTTGGGGGCACTGGGGGGCATTTCTTACTGGCAGATGGGGACACTGGGGGCATTTCTTACTGGCACTGAGGGCATTTCTTACTGGCACATGGGGGCATTTCTTACTGGCACATTGGGGCACTGGGGGCATTTCTTACTGGCACTGGGGACATTTTTTACTGGCACCTGGGGGCACTGGGGGAATTTTTTACTGGCACATGGGGGCACTGGGGGCATTTCTTACTGGCAGATGGGGACACTGGGGGCATTTCTTACTGGCACTGAGGGCATTTCTTACTGGCACCTGGGGGCACTGGGGGAATTTTTTATTGGCCCATGGGGGCACTGGGGGCATTTCTTACTGGCACATGGGGGCATTTCTTACTGGCACATGGGGGCACTGGGGGGCATTTCTTACTGGCACATTGGGGCACTGGGGGCATTTCTTACTGGCACTGGGGGCATTTTTTACTGGCTCCTGGGGGCATTTCTTACTGGCACATGGGGGCATTTCTTACTGGCACATTGGGGCACTGGGGGCATTTCTTACTGGTACTGGGGGCATTTTTTACTGGCTCCTGGGGGCATTTTTTACTGGCACATTGGGGCACTGGGGGCATTTCTTACTGGCACTGGGGACATTTTTTACTGGCACCTGGGGGCACTGGGGGAATTTTTTACTGGCACATGGGGGCACTGGGGGCATTTCTTACTGGCAGATGGGGACACTGGGGGCATTTCTTACTGGCACTGAGGGCATTTCTTACTGGCACCTGGGGGCACTGGGGGAATTTTTTATTGGCACATGGGGGCACTGGGGCATTTCTTACTGGCACATGGGGGCATTTCTTACTGGCACATGGGGGCACTGGGGGCATTTCTTACTGGCACATTGGGGCACTGGGGGCATTTCTTACTGGCACTGGGGGCATTTTTTACTGGCTCCTGGGGGCATTTCTTACTGGCACATGGGGGCATTTCTTACTGGCACATTGGGGCACTGGGGGCATTTCTTACTGGTACTGGGGGCATTTTTTACTGGCTCCTGGGGGCATTTTTTACTGGTACATGGGGGCACTGGGGGCATTTCTTACTGGCACATAGGGGCACTGGGGGCATTTCTTACTGGCACATGATTTGGGGGGCATCTATGGGGGTGGGACACTTTTTACTGGCACATGATTTTGGAGCGGAATTAATGGGGGGGAGCACTTCTTACTGGCACATTATTGGGGGAAATTTTGGGGGCACTTCTGGCACATTATTGGGACACTTTGTACTGGCACATTATTGGGGGGGCACTATGCGGGCACTTCTTACTGGCACATTATTGGGGGCACAATGGGGGCACTTCTTACTGGCACATTATTGGGGGGAACTATAGGGGCACTTCTTACTGGCACATTATTGGGGGGCACTATGGGGACACTTCTTACTGGTACATTATTGGGGGGCACTATGGGAACACTTCTTACTGGCACATTATTGGGGCACTTCTTACTGGCATATTATTGGGGTGCACTATGGGGGAATTTCTTACTGGCACATTATTGGGGGTACTTCTTACTGGCACATTGGAAGCATTATTACTTCTGGGGCACAGTGGGGACATTAGTACTGTTGGGGGCACTATTACTAACAAGTGCACTCTGGCAGAGAATTATTAGTTGGGACTTTGGGAGAACTATTACTGTAGGGGGCACCCTGGCACAGTATCAGCATAGCACAGTTATTTCTGGAGGACGTTATGTTTACACTATTACTGTCAGGGGCACTATTACTGTGGGGAGCACTATTACTGTAGGGGGCACCCTGGCACAGTATCAGCATAGCACAGTTATTTCTGGAGGACATTATGTTCACACTATTACGGGACACTATTTGCTGGGCGCAGTTATTTTAGGACACTGTGTGCCAATAATTATTGAATGGCACTATCTGTGTGGTACTAGTGGTACTAGTGGCACAGTACTGGGGGTGGTAGGATGATTTGTCCAGAAGACGGGAGGATGATGGAAAAGTAATAAACTAAGATTTTTTTCTGTCAAACTGCAGAGATGAGAAATGGCTGTAGAATGGCGTCTGGTCTGAAAGGAGAAGATGAGGACAGAGACCATCTACATCAGAGGAGACGTCATTGGATGTAAGAGGTATGGGGCGCTGTATTAGGCTACATTCACACAAATGCTGTGTTTTGCAGTCCGCAAAAGAACGGATGATGTTCCGTATAGCATCCGTTTTTTTGCGAATCCACTGTAACAATGCCTATCCTTGTCCGCAAAATGGACAAAAATAGGAATGGACATACAGATGCGGACAGCACACAGTGCTGAACTCTTGCACCAAGCTGAACTCTTGCACCAGGGCCCATGAGCCTTTAGCTACGCCCCTGCTGACCATTATTCTGTGGATGATAGGCAATGATGAAACTCAAAATAATTCCTAATTTCACACAGAAAACTTTCCAAAAACCAGCATCAATATGTGAATATTCTATGTATTTTTTTTTATTACAAAATGTTATTTTAGATATAATTTTTTGAAGTCTCTCCGTGTATTCCGCATCCTATTCTGGCTCTTTAACCATTTGGATACCTGAGGTTTTTTTGTTTTTGTGTTTTCATTTTTCTTCCCTGTCTACCCGGAGCTTGTTTTTAGCGGGACAAGTTGTACCTTCGAATGCCATCATTTATTATTGCATAGTACGTAGTGGGAAGAGGGAAGAAAAATTCAAAAGTTTTACAGTTTTTTTTTAATGGTGTTCACTATGTGGTAAAACTGACTTGTGGTCTTCATTCTCCAAGTCAGTATGAATCCGGCGATACCACATATGTATAGTTTTTCTTATGTTTTAATACTGAAAAAAAAAGAAAAACTTTGAAAAATGTATTTATTTATTTATTTATTTTTACTTTGCCATATTATAACCCCCATAACATTTTTATAATTATGTCTATTCAGCTCATTTTTTGAGGGACAATCTGTAGTTTTTACTGATACCATATTGGACTGTGTGTGACTTTCTGATCACATTTTATTCAATTTTTTTGGGGTAAGTGATATAAAAATGTCGAATCAGGCATTTTGATATTTTTTTCTGTTATGCCACATTCGCCGTATATGATAAATATTTTTATATTTTAATATTTTAATATTAATATTATTTTAATATAGTATTGGCATTTTTGGACGCAACCATGCCCATGATGTTTATATTGTTTATGTATGTTTGGGGGAGAAAGGTAGGTGATTTAAAAAAAAAATAAAAACAAAAAAAAAAAATATATATATATATATATATATATATATATATATATATATATATAAACATTTTATTTTTTACTTTTTTGTAGCCCCTACAGAATACTCAGATTTTTTTTACAGCTTATACTGATTTCCATAAAGGTACAGTATAAGCTCCAATTGCTGTTATCCTATGTTGGCCTGCCAACATAGGAACTGCAGCTCTAATACACTGGGTCTCTTCAAAGTGACTCAGCGTATTAGTATTAATGACCGGCTTCCCAGATCACTGCATGGTGAAGCTTGTCTTAACCCAGAAGTGCACACTTCCAGGCTTATCATCATTTAGATGCCGTGGTCGCACTTGATCACGCCATCTAAAGGCTTGAATGGCTGCGATCGTCATTATTGGCGGCCACGGACATGAAACAACAGAGACCTGCCGGCTATGGCGCCTACTGCTTGCGCAAGCGGGCGCCATGTATAAAGACCCTCCCAGTACCATACATTTACGGTGGTGGGAGCCTAACGGTTAATTTCCTTCTCGTTTGGACATTTAGCACGGCAGACAGCCTTACTTGCCACTCAGACCATTTACTGTGACCTGAGAGAGCCCCCTGTAGTGACTCAAATAGAACAACATTGATAACTGCAATGCTTTTCTGTGGGCACCTTTATCTAGGCCTATCAAGAGCTGTCATGCTATAATCCCTATACTACTCCATTATAATAAGGATTACTCTCCGGCTCTTCAGATAACATTATTTTCTCACAGCAACAGTAAACTGACAATAGATTATCTATCTATATGGAAGGTCTTAGGCTACTTTCACACTAGCGTTAGTACGGATCCGGAGGGTGAAGAGACCTGCCGGATCCGTACTGAATAATACAACCTTGTGGATCCGTTATTCCGGACCCGGTTGTATTATCTTTAGCATCTTTTAAACTGATCCGGAATAACCTCTATTGAAAGTCAATGGAGGACGGATCCGTTTACAAGTGTGTCCACACCAAACGCATCCGTCCCCATTGACTTGCATTGGGGGTCATTCCGGATCCGTTTAGGTGCGGATAACTCGTACGGAGAGCAAACCGCAGCATGTTGCGGTTTGCTCTCCGGTCTGAAGATGGAACGGAATGCTTTCAGGAGCATTCAGTTGTCTTCAGTTCAGTTTTGCCCCCATTGACAATGGAGACGAAACTGAAGCGTTTTATTCCGGTATTGAGCCCCTATGACGGAGCTCAATACCGGAATTCCATAACACTAGTGTGAAAGTAGCCTTATAGTTGGTCTTGTCTGCTACCAAAGGAAATAGTGGCTTTTGTATAAAATTTTCAATGGCATAGCACTGCTACAATAAAAAAACAACAAAAAAAAATTAAAAAATGTGTTTTCTATGAATATTATATTAAAAATATACCCCTAATAGAGTTCCCCCATGACTGGTCTGAGAAAGACTGTAGTTAAGGCTCTGGATGTTGTTGCAGCAATCGGCACCCCAATGGGGTGATGGAGGGGATGCCCTCTGCAAAACATGGCAGTCAGCTTTGACTGTGGCATCTAAGGTGTTAAAGAGGACCTTTCACCACTCCCGACTTGCCCGTTTTAATAGCTTCATGCATCCCCCATGTAATAACAATTCTGGAACATCTGTTCTTATGACTCTATGTTGTACCATTCCTTTATTATTTCTACTAGAAGTTATGAATGAATTCCTAGCAGTCTGCAGTAAGGGTACAGAAGGGAGGTAACAAGTTGGGGGTGTGTACCTGCACAGTCTGACTCTATCCAATCAGTGTTGCCATTGT
The DNA here is from genome assembly GCA_900303285.1 of Rhinella marina. Classification (NCBI taxonomy): domain Eukaryota; kingdom Metazoa; phylum Chordata; class Amphibia; order Anura; family Bufonidae; genus Rhinella; species Rhinella marina. The sequence continues at coordinate 70,526 of ONZH01019838.1, read as the reverse complement.
CAGAATGTGCAGGTACACACCCCCAACTGGTTACCTCCCCTCTGTACCCTTACTACAGACTGCTAGCAATTCATTCATAACTTCTAGTTGGAATAATAAAGGAATGGCACGACATAGAGCCATAAGAACAGATGCTCCAGAATTGTTATTACATGGGGAATGTGTGTAGCTATTAAAACAGACATGTCAGGAGCGGTGACAGGTCCTCTTTAAATGGCTAGGACTGGAGTTACCCCTGATCTTGGTCATTAGAGCTGTATTTCAGCTGTCACAGCTCCTGTGATCATATTGACATACTTATACATCATTTTGCAGGAAATCCTTCCTGTTTATGAGGTACATGGATGTCAAATATGGGAAGTGGTTAAAACACCAGAGAAATATGTAGGAAAGCGAACAAATCAGTTGGCACATGGACCGCTCACCATTTTCAGCCAAGATTCAGACAAGGACACACATGTATATAAAACCCTGGGACAGACTGACGGAAAATTCTCAGGGGGCCACCAGATTCTCTCCTCTTAGCCTCTGGCCGTGTACATATTCACCTGCAGTTTCTCTCCTAAATTCAACTGTATGGTCATGCTCAGGACAACTGTATGTTCACAATCAGGCTACTAGTCATAAAACCTTTGAGGTAGTGTAAGAACTGTGCAGTTGGTAGCAAATCGATGACATAATTGTGACTGACCGGCCCTAGGAAGGTGATGGCACAATGACGTCATTGCCAGAAGAGGCCTGTAGCCTGCAATGCAGATGGCGGCGTGGAATGGAACTCAGGTGAGAGATTTTTTTTTTTACTTGGCCACATGAGGAGTATTACTGGGAGCACTATAGGGAGCATTACTGAGGGCTCTTACTGGTCGTACTACTGGGGGCATTTTTAATACTGGGAGCACTATAGGGGGCCTTACTGAGAGCATTTATTTGGGGCACTACTAGTGGGAACATTTTTAATACTGGAGCACTATAGGGAAATTATTGAGGGCACTTACTGGGTGCACTTCTGGGGACATTTTTAATACAGGGGGAATTATGTAGGCATTATTGGGGGAACTACAAGGTGAGGGGGCATTTACATTTTTAATACTGGAGCACTTACAGAGGGTATGTACTGGGGGCCCTAGAGGCCATTTTTAATACTGGGAGCACTACTGGGCTATTAATAATACAGTGGCACTATAGGGGCATTATTTGAGTGACTATACGGGGCATTTTTAATACTAGTGGCACTGTAGGGGCAATATTGTGGGCATTATTATGAGTGGGGGAACAATCGGAGGGAAATATTATTTTTGGAGGCACTATGGGGCATTATTATGCTGTGAACACTATTGAAGCATTATTGGGGTCAGTGTAGGGGGGCATTATTATCAATGGGGGCACTATAGACAGCTTTTTTTTACTCCTGGCGGCACTACATTGGGGCTTTATTATAATGGAGCCATTCTTGGGAAGCATATTACTACTGGGGTCACTATAGGGAGGTAGTATAACTCCAGGGGCACTATAAGGGACCACTATAACTGCTACAGGGGTATTCTCATCTGGGACATTGATAACATATTGCTAGGATTTGCAATCAATGTCAGATAGGAGCTGGTGCAGCTTCTGGTTCCCGAAGTGAAGGATGAACACGTACATCCACCCTCTGTTCACTGTTATTTGAGTTCCAAAAATAGTGGAGTGCTGGCTTGGCTATTTTCAGCTGTACCATAGCAGTGAAAGGAGATGTGGCTGCTTTTGCATGGCTTACTCTCCATTCACCACTATGGGACTTCCGAAAATAGCTGAATGCACTCACTCAGCTATTTTTGGAAATCCCATAACAGTAAATGGAGAGCAAGCCATGCATGTGCAGTATAGTATTTGTGGGCATTGGGGAGTACAGTGGGCACTGAATTGGGGGTGGCATCAGGATGGGGAGTTTGTGTTGAGAAGGTAGGGAGAATAACGAAAAGTGAGGAATCCATGCTGCCTGTGTGACAAACTCTGCAGAGACAGATATGTCTGAAAGACGTTGTCTGGTCCGAATGGAGAAGATGAAAGAGAAAGTCTACAGTCATAGATTTTGTTAAGAAATCTACAGTAAGTGGATTTCCCCGCCCATTGACTATAAACTTCTGGGAAGTGGTTGTTAATTTCTGAATGGAAGTTTCTGAACGTCCATTCAGAAATAGCAGCTGCACGCTAATTGTGCAGCTGCACAGTGGGGTACCTGCTGTCAGTGGGAACGGTCCCTGCCTTGTAGATCGGTGTATACACAGTGCTCACGGAGCGCTGTGTATACAGAGCAGGAAGCGCTATTGCGCTTCCTGTTCTGGCCCGGCGGTCACATGATCGCCGGGGCCAGGAGCGTGCAGGAGCTGCCGGGTCTCTCATAGACCCGATCAGCCCTGCACTGAGGCTGTACAGCATAGTATTATGCTGTACAGCCTCTCTGGGGATGTATTTCCCCTGTAACTGGGGCTACTATGTCAGCCCCAGTTACAGGAGAAATCAAGTGTAAAAAAAAATAATAATAAAATAAGTAAAGTTAAATGTCCCCCTGAGGTCTTCTATGACCTTATGGGGGACACAAAGTGTAAAATAAAAAATAATAAAAAAAATAGAGTATTATATAAAAAATAAAATAAAAATCACATTTAAAAAAAAATAATTTTCCCCCAAATATGTCATTAAAAAAATGTTACAAATAAAAATAAATAAATAAAATAGACATATTTGGTATCACCGCGTCCGCAACGACCAGCTCTATAAAAATATCACATGATCTACCCCATCAAGTAAACTGCGTAAAAAAATCTAATAAAAATTATGCCAAAACAGCTTTTTTTTGTCGCCTCACCTACCAAAAAACATAATATCAAACAATCAAAAAGTCGTATGCATCCCAAAATGATAGCAATAAAAACGTCACCTCATCCCGCAAAAAAATGAGCCCCCACACAAGATCATAGCCCGAAAAATGAAAAAAAAATGGCTCTTAAAAAATTGCAACACAAAAACATGATTTTTAGTCTAAAAATGCTCTTATTGTGTAAAACATAAAAAACTAAATAAAAAATAGACATATTTGGTATCGTTGCGTCCGTAACAACTGGCTGTACAAAAATATTACATGATCTACCCCATCAAGTGAACGGTGTAAAAAAAAATATAGAAAAATGCCCCTAAACTACTTTTTTTTTTTAGTTAACCTCCCAAAAATTAGATTAAAAAGTGATCAGAAAGGCGGATGTACCCCAAAATGGTGCCAATAAAAAGCACAGCTTGTCCTGCAAAAAATAAGACCTTACACAGCTCAGTCCACAAAAAAATTAAAAAGTGATCACTCTTACAAACCATGACAAAAAATTCCATGTTAGAAAATGCAGCTGCTGCTCCTCCCCTTCTGAGCCCTGGCGTATCCCCAAATAACAGTTTACGACCACATGTGGGGTGTTTCTGCAAACTGCAGAATCGGGGTAATAAATATTGAGTTTTGTTTTGTTGTTAACCCTTGATGTGTTACAGGAAAAAAATTATTAAAATGGTAAATCTGCAAAAAAAAGTGAAATTTTGAAATTTCACATCTATTTTGCTTTAATTCGTGTGGAATACTTAAAGGGTTAACAACATTTCTAAAACCAGTTTTGAATAGTTTGAGGGGTGTAGTTTCTAAAATGGGGTAATTTATGGGTGGTTTTTTATTATGTAAGCCTCACAAACTGACTTTAGAACTGAACTGGTCCTTAAAAAAGTTGATTTTGCAAATTTGCAAAAATTGCGTCTAAAATTCTAAACCTTCTACTGTCCTAAAAAAATAAAATGACACTACCAAAATGATGCCAACATAAAGTAGACATATGGGGAATGTAAATTAAAAAGGATTTTATGGGGTATCACTATCTGTTTTAAAAGCAGAGAGTTTCAAGTTTAGAAAACAGTGAATTTTTCGTTAACTTTTGGATTTTTTATAAAACTTATCGACTCAAATTTACCATTAACTTGAAGTACAATGTGTCACGAGAAAACAATCTCAGAATGGCTTGGATAAGTAAAAGCTTTCCAAAGTTATTACCACATGAAGTCACACATGTCAGATTTGCAAAATTAGGCCTGGTCAGGAAGGGGGGAAATGGCCCGGATGGGAAGTGGTTAAACATGCCTAGGATAAAAACATGTCTATCCTAAAACAAATAAGAAATAAAAAAGGTTTAGATGGTCTTTTTTGGCTGTAAAACTTCTATATATTCTCCTGCATGTTTGGTAAGACCAGGCAGCATGCTAAAAGTAAGGCGGGCTAAATGTTGTGACCCTCACTTCACACCTTTAGCCCACTCCTCTATATCTTAATTAGAGACGACTGGAGGAGGAAGACAGAACGTGGCACCTATAAATACACAGCAGAGGAGCAGTGTTAAGGACTTCTAAGGTCACTGTCTGGACTACAGCCAGTGAACTCCAAAACTGCTACCAGTCTGCCAAAACCACTCTGGGTGGTAGGAAGCTAAAGTGACCCATAGATGCAAGGCTGGTTGGATTTTGCTGCTAGGTACCCAGGTTACATATAACGAGTTAGTAGAAGAAAATTGGTGCAGGCACATTTGTGGCAGTCCTACCAGAATGACCAGGGGGGTACAAAGAAAAGTCAGCAAGCAGGGTCAGAACCAGGAGAGGCAAACACGGTCCAAGTAGTAAGCAAGGGATTTATCCAGAGACAAGCCAAGGTCAGTTTACCACGAGAATCAGTATAAACAGGAACAGCAGACAAAGCATTAATCAAGCCAGCAGTCAGTTCTCAAGAGGATCGATATATAACTCCAGAAACAAGCCAGTAGTCAGTTCACCAGGAGGGTCAATATATATAGGAATAGGATATCACACAGTATAGAGCCAAGATACAATGAAATCACAGGCAAGTGAATTGGGAATCAGCTTCTTAAATTCCTTGCCTAGCTCTGGAATACAGGGCCAAAAACCTGATTGGCTCACATTGACAGGTTAACCAGCCAGGACTTGGCTGGTTGACATAGGAACCCTCCCAATACAGTCCTGCACAGTGATTTGGCTGGGTGAACACCTGACAGGCAGCTTCTGGGGCAGTATTTTGTACTGCACCATGGTATTTTGCTCTGCTGGGGCGTTATTTTGTGCTGTACTATGGTATTATTAGTCATTATTATAGAATGGGTTAGTTGAAGATGGGGCCATATTAACAAATTGGTGGGCCCTGTGAAAAGGTTCTGCGCAGATACTGAATGAAGAGCAGTGAACATGTCCCCTCAAGCATACCAATCAATCAATCCCTACCACACTGGTTCAGGCTTAGTTCCCTAGTAGTGATGCTGCTGTCCTGTCATGATTACACATGCAGCAGATGCTTTCCTGCTTCACAGGACACAAAGACAGTTGACAACTGCACATTTGTTTTTGCCTAGTATAATGATTTACAACAGATTTTCCATCAACTGCGTACATACATTGGAAATTATTCAAATGGACATTGCTGTGCGAAAACCATACTAAAACAGGAATATTGCTGTTGAATAATGTCATAGAGCAGACAGTTGTCTGGTCCCTTAACCATTAAAGGTCATAGGTTCCTTACAAAAAATCATAATCTTAATACATGTTATGCCCCAGTCCATGCCCATTAGCTGCAACACTGATCTGGGATTCGTACAGGTTCCTTCTAGGTGTATGTGGCCTTTACTTCCTGCCTGCAGCCTCTTTTCTCTGACACACGTTTCTCTAGGCCTTTTTAAAAGGACAGCGCTTGCAGACCCTTATCTATCCCCAGATTGGCAGACTTCCCATGTGTTTATAAGGTATATCACTCCATGGGAAGGTGCCTGAGCAACATTTTACCTAATTTACTTGTTCCTTACAAAGGTGTGCCAGGCGCTTCACACCTGGATAAACTGTCCATGTCTGCATATGCTCAGTTTCCTAAAGATGCAGCACCTGCTCCTCCGCCATTCTCTGCTCCACCCTATGCTGCTACCGGAATGCATCTACCTCTGCCACTATACTATGATGTTGACCCAAGGACCTCATTTTGAATTGTAGGCCCACCAGTACACCACCAACTATGCCAAGGTTGCCTTCCTGGTGTCTCTCCTGTTCAATGAAGTGTTCGCTCAGAATTCCTGACAACCTACTGCAGGCATTTGAGGAGCCTGGCCAGACAGCTACTGCAGCATTATTCATGCTCCATCTTGGACAAGGCAACCTTACTGGCAGGCAGTAGATCATCCAGTTCCATACTTTGTCCTCAGAGTTTTCCTTAAATAATGAAGCTTTGGTGGCCACTTTCTGGAAGAGATTGGATTGGTAGGTCATGTTAAGGATGAATTTGCAGGTGGGAACCTGCCTGTAACAGTGGAAACTTAATCATCCTGGTGACACTTACTGACCTGCGGTTCAGAGAACGTCTAAGCGAATGCCAAGTGTGACACTATCCTTCAAGAGGCCCAAGCACCCCTCATCATCTGTTACTAAAGTAGAACCAGTGCAGCTGGATACTGTCAAGCTGTCCATGGAGGAATGCCGGTACAGGCACATCAATAATTTTGTAACATCAATGGCTCATGTGTGTAGTGCACCGCTACTTCTGTTAGGAATATTATTCATTGATCTACTTCAACTCCCATTTTTACCATCACCACCACTCCCCTTCTTTTTCTTTGTGTAGTTGCACATTTGCTTCTAATTGTTAATAAATATCTTCTATAAATCCTGGTCTGTCTTCTCATTCCTTGTCTGAGTATAGGTCCTTAGTTTACTATAGTAGTTTAACCAGTGAAGTTAACTGGCTGATATGCCCATGCCTGCCCTGATCTTAGCCTGTATACGATACTGACCCCTTGCTGCCTGCCCTGACCTCGGATTAGTTTCATGGAATTGCACGAACTCTACCTGCCCTCTGCCTGTTTACTGGCTATGAGTATTGCTTTGCAGCAGTGTCTCTGACCCCTTTGGGCCAGCTGCCAACTACACTGGGACTATTCCAAGAGGTAGCAACCCGGAGAATCCCAAGCAGGGAAGGTCAGATACCTTTATAGGGGTTAAAGGGTGAAAACCAGGGGATCGCTAGGATAACGTCTTTAGGCCTAACCCAAAGTCAAGATCCACACCCACTGCCTGTTACAACTTTATGTCTGTATTGTGGAGCAAGGACAATTAAAGAGCAGTCCTCTCCAGCCGGGAAACTCCAGTGCTTAGGGTTATTAGGAGAGGTCACTCTGGGCGTCAATATCTACTCTCTGAAGACTCAGCTGGCTGGACTCTGCTGGCAACTTCACATATCAAATCTTAGTGACCCAGTACCGCATACCCACATTGTCCCTGGACAAGTCCTCAGTGGTGATCTCTGTCAACGGAGTCCCACTTCTAGAGTCTATCCAGTATACTATGTCCCCATGTACCTCTAGGAAGGGCCTTGCATATGGAGACCATATTATGTCACTTTGGATGCATGTATGCATGACATTACAATGTTTGCATGAGAATAGGCTCTATGCCAAGTTTGAAAAATGCCTCTGGGAAAATATTTCTCCTACGATACATGCATTTCTCGTGGCCTCTTAAAGGACATGGACGTACATACCCTCGTATGTCCCCAGTCTTTTGCAGCCTTTCTATGAGTATAAGGCACCTTCCCCATGAGAAAATGCCTGAGCAATAGGTTGTCTAGCTTGTCCCATAGTTCCATCTGTTTGCCAGTGCACCGATCCCTGCCTGTTTTATGGATTTGACCCTTTATCACACTGCTTGAGTGTTTATCAAATTGCTTGAATGCTGACATTTCCCTCAATGCTCTGCACCGGAGTCTCTTGATCGCCATGGGTCAGCAGTCACTGATCAGAGACTACTCCAGGAGGTAGCAGCCTGGTGTTTTCCATGTGGCACAGACCAGATCCCTGTATAGGGGTGAAAAGGTGACGATCAGGAGACCACTAGGACAATGCCTTTAGGAGTAGCTTCAAGTGAAATCTGTTCAGTGACACAATGGATCCACATCTGCTCTCATTACAACACATCCATTTTCTTTTGGCACTTTTTCTAAAAGATACCTAGTTTATTTGACTTTGTAAGACATTCAATCTAGTAGGTACATGTTATAAACAACTGCTGCTTCATCCTTGCTAGTGTTCCTAACATTGTTTGAGGCAGTTGCTAGTCAACTGTCTTACACTTGAATCAGGTTCATTTTTTAACCTTAATTAGATTGGAAGAGTTTTTGATTAGTCTTATTTTAAATCTTCAGAGTCTATGTGGTTCTTTGCTAGGCACAGCGAAAGCTCTGTGCATTTGTTTGCAGATTTTTTTTATCATAGTCTAGTTTATTGGTATTGTATCAGTGTATCCTGGGACCTGTGGTTCTACTGTCTCTCATTGCTGCCAGTTGTTATGTTTGTATTGGATTCTGTTGCTGGTTATATTGCAGAGCATGGTCAGTTCAGCTTTGTTTTTTTCTGCTCACTCCTCCATTCCTCTATGCCTGAATTCCATTACCATCTTCCAACCGTTTAATTGTAGGACTTCCACCTCATTCATCCATTGCTATCATACATTGGTTTCGGACATCTATTGGTGCAGTATTTCTGTGTATTTGTTGCCTGCCAGTGTTGCTAAAGGTAATGTCCAGTTCTGCAGTCTTGTGAACCGATGTCGTTGTTACAGCACATTCTTTGGACAGGTAACACAGGTGAGCACTACTTTGGACAGGCACCAATGTTGGCACATTCACTCTGTATAACCCTGTGGAATATGTTAGTATTACTTAAAGAGTGTGTAATGTATAATTACACCTAATTAGTAGTAAGGTACTATGATAGCTACACTAAAATGGGATATTATAAGCTGCCATTTATCAGGAAGACATGATTTAAAATGTATACATACCGTAATTCATTTTCTATGTCCCAAATTCTGTGTTGATTAAACTCAAATGAAACGGTTAAAGTCTTCTTTGTTCTCTGTTTGACCTGGTTTTCATTTGTTTCCATCTTTTTCCCCAGCCAGATTAGCATAGTCTGCACTATTCTGTCTGGTGGCAACAAACAATGGATGGAAACAGAAAGGTCAGATGGAGTCCAAAGATGACTTTACTTAGACTCTCTTTTGGGTACAGTACAAACCATGGTGAGAGGACAGATGGCATCACTTAAACTGCTATGACCAGCCAAGCTCAGTTCCCAGAATTCCAGCAGTATCGCAGTACACTTCTGCCAGAGTTTCTTCTACTTTGCCGTCCTAAAGTTTAGACAGAAGCAGTTATCCACCTGCAGGTTGTTTATGGCTGTCTGAAGAGGAGCTTCTGCGGAACCTGCTTCATTCACACTGCCATCATGGTTCTGTTCCATCAAAGTATCATTTCCTCTGATGGGCAGAATTATGTAGTCCTGTACTATTCTATGTACAAATCTTAATCTCGTGAATGGGAATGAACGCCAGTGTGGAATGGGAATGAACGCCAGTGTGAACCCAGCCATCCGATTTTGTACTGTCTTTGCTTTACTCTTTGTAAAATGACAAGACAATGTATTTTTGTAATTTTTTTTTACAAACCATGTCAAACCATGTCAAATCTGCATGTGATTATAACTGAACTCTAGTATAATGTGTGTTTCTTCATGATTTGTGGATGGTCAAGTTATGTGGGCGCTGTGGTTGGTAATGTTTTATGGCACTCTGCATGACAAGGTCAAATAGGCACCTGGTCTGCTGTTGGGCACTGTCTATAGCTGGCATGATTATTGAAACACAGTTTTTCACTTACAATGCAGGGACATAAGTCTGTGTTTCGCAACATGTAAGGGTACTTTGACTGGCACTTCAGTGATGCTATGGATGTTTCATGTTTGTGTCAAAGACCTATCCTACAATGGACACCAATAGCATCTGATGGTCTCGCACCTATATCCAGAACGGAGCTCCGCAAGTGAAGGAGGGCGCACTGTACATGCGCAGCCGCCCTCCATTCATTTTCTATGGGGCCGGCGAAAATAGCCATCGGCTCCATAGAAATGAATGGGAGTGGGGGCCGCACATGTGCGGTACGCTCCCATTTCATTTCTATGGGGAGCCAGCTTGGTGGTTGCTGGACCGGAGTCCTCCAGCCACAGCCTTGCAGGACTCCGTTCTGGATATAGACAATGGGGGCATATCCTAGCAATATACCCCCATTGTCCATGATGAGACAACCCCTTTAACCAGTGAAAATCTGTGCTTTGGTCTGATGAGTCCAAATTTGAGATCTTTGGTTCCAACCACCGTGTCTTTGTGCGACGCAGAAAAGGTGAACGGATGGACTGTACATGCCTGGTTCCCACCATGAAGCATGGAGGAGGAGGTGTGATGGTGTGGGGGTGCTTTGCTGGTGACACTGTTGGGGATTTATTCAACATTGAAGGCATACTGAACCAGCATGGCTACCACAGCATCTTTCAGCAGCATGCTATTCCATCCGGTTTGTGTTTAGTTGGACCATCATTTATTTATCAACAGGACAATGACCCCAAACACACCTCCAGGCTGTGTAAGGGCTATTTGACCAAGAAGGAGAGTGATGGGGTGCTACGCCAGATGACCTGGCCTCCACAGTCACCAGACCTGAACCCAATCAAGATGGTTTGGGGTGAGCTGGACCGCAGAGTGAAGGCAAAAGGGCCAACAAGTGCTAAGCATCTCTGGGAACTCCTTCAAGAGAATGCCAAGAGTGTGCAAAGCAGTAATCAAAGCAAACTCATGAAAATACAGAAAACTCTTTTAATGAGAAAGTGTGTCCAAACTTTTGGTCTGTACTGTATATATAGTATGTAATGCTTCCACAATCTTCTTCTCCACTGTCTATATATTTCTACTGTATGAATTTAGAAGGAAAGGTGTTTTAGAGTTCACTATGAGACCACTACACCAGAAGGTGGACCAGAAGAATAGATAGCAGGGGTGTTACCAGACAGAAAACTGTAAAGTACAATAAAAAACTATATTTTTTCATTGCATGTATATTGCAACAATACTTAATTTGCAATGTCCTATTTATTACATAGTAATACATTTCGTGGGGTAAGCTTTTTAATTTCTGAAACACTGATGGGGCATCATACTCTGTGGGGAGACACTAAGGGGGCAATAAAGAGGGCATCATATCTGTGGGAAGCCACGAAGGGGGCATTCAAGGGTTTGCTCATCTTCTGGGAGACCCGTCTCATGACCGGACCTCCAGAGGGAAGCATACTTACTTAGGCCTCTTCCACACTAGCGGCAGCACGGATCCGGCACCTAAAGGGTGCCGACAGCAGTGGCCGTGCTTGCACACTATAAGAAAAGGCACCAGCCTATGTTTGCTCCCATGGTCCCCGCCATCAGAGAGACTAACGCTTTTGCCTATAGTGTGTAAGCACGTCCACCAATGATGGATTCCAGGGTGGTCGGTAACCATGGAAACGAGCAGTGTATTATGTGATGGAAAAATGAATCCAGCCAGCAAAGGAAGCAATATGGACAATCACAATACCTTAGTAAGTGCTTTGTATTAACTTTCTTTACATAATAAATCCCATTTACTGAAGTGAGACAACCCCTTAAAGACTGGGTTCAGCATTTATCCCATCCATTTAACGTATACAAAAAACATATACTTTAAAGAGATGCCTCAGACTGATGCCATACAGAAAAAAACAAACAAACATATACTCCGCAGGATACAAGAACATGGTGCAGTGTGTTTTTGTATCCTTTTTTTTCTAATGTATCCGTCAAACGGAGGCATAAAGCATAGAAACATAGAAGATTGACGGCAGAAAAAGACCACCTGGTCCATCTAGTCTGCCCTTTTATTATCCTTTTATTGTTATCTTAGGATAGATACATGTTTATCCCAGGCATGTTTAAATTCAGTTACTGTGGATGTATCAACCACCTCTGCTGGAAGTTTGTTCCAAGCTTCTACTACTCTTTCAGTGAAGTAATATTTTCTAATGTTGTTCTTGATTTTTCCCCCAACTAACCTCAGATTGTGCCCCCTTGTTCTTGTGTTCTGTTTCTTATTTATAACCTTTCCCTCCTGAACTTTATTCAGTCCTTTAACATATTTAAAGGTTTCAATCATGTCCCCCCTTTCTCTTCTTTTCTCCAGACTATACATATTAAGAACTCGAAGTCTTTCTTGATAAGTTCTATGCTTTAGACCTTCCACCATTTTTGTAGCTCTTCTTTGGACCCGTTCTATTTTAGAAATATCCTTTCGCAGGTGAGGTCTCCAGAATTGAACACAGTATTCCAGATGTGGTCTTACTAGAGCTCTATACAGAGGGATCACAATCTCCCTCTTTCTGCTCGTTATACCTCTAGCTATGCAGCCAAGCATACGATTTGCTTTCCCTACCAGCTGGCTGCATTGGTTACTCATTTTGAGGCTATCAGAGATGACCACACCCAAATCCTTCTCTTCTAAGGTCTTTGTTGGCACAGAACTCCAATCCGATACTCAGATAGAGGATTTCTTCTCCCCAAGTGCATTATTTTACATTTGGAAACATTGAACTACAGTTTCCATTGTTTTGACCACTTATCTAATAAAGATAAATCATTCTCCATATTATCGACACCTCCTGGAACATCAACCCTATTACACACTTTTGTGTCATCAGCAAACAAGCAAACCTTCCCTACCAAGCCATCCTTTATGTCACTTACGTCAACTCACCCTTAGAGGACACAGTATTTGATCACTGATTTTAATCAGTAAGGGCTCATGCACATGGCCGTGGCTCGCCATTCCGTGCATTGGGGACTGCAATCTGTGGTCCCCAATGCTCTGGCACCATCCGTACAGCTGCCGCAGACAGGTCCAGACCCATTCAATGGTTCCGTGATGCATCTGCACCGCAAAAAAATAGAAAAAGTTCTATTTTTTTGAGGTGTGGAGGCACAGACAGAAACCCCACTGAAGTACTCCGTAGTGCTTCCGTGCCTCTCTTCCGCACCATTCAAGTGAATGGGTCCGCATCCATGATACTATGTGCACATGTCCGGTGCCTACATATTTCGACCCGCTGTTTGCGGGCCACAATACGGACATGGTCGTGTGCATGAGGCCTAATTCTGAGCCAAAACCAGGTGCAGTCAAAAACACAGAACAGGCACAGATCTTTCCCTTATACCTTATCTCTGTTCAGCCTCCTGATCTGTGTGAAAGCGGCCTTAGGGCTCCTGCACAAGACAGCTGCCTGTTTTGAGGTCCGCAAATTGTAGATACTGGCTGTGTCCGTCCCATAATAGAACTGTCCTATCTGTCACGCTCTGGTGTGGAGGGTATAGCCACACCAGGCGTAAGAGGGAAGGGAAAAGGACCAAACAAGGGAAACTGTCACCTCCTGCAGGAAACCCTGAAACTAGGCCCTGACTGACTACCAGTATGAATAGGCCTTAGATGTAGGAGAGTTCATACACAGGAACCTAATAACACCTGACACTAGAGAACCCTGCCACTAGTGACAGGGGAAGGAGTCAACCCGTTCCTCCAAAAAGACGGACGAACCGGAGACTCCAGAAGGCAAAACCACAACAGGGAAAAGTAGGCTAAACACAAAAGGGAAAATGACACTTATCTTAATGCAGATATTGCAGCAACTGGATCTCAGCCGAGAACCACACCACACACAACAATGTCAGCAGAAAGTATAAACCGCAAGGAGAGGAAGGGATAAAAAGGGGAAAGACAATCACCACACCCGCAACAGCTGAGGGGAAGGGGTGTGGTAAACAGCAACCAAACCAAGGGAAAAGCATGTCAAATTATGTCACTTTTGAAAGTCTAGCCAAACGCCTGCAACCTGATGCAGGCACGTTCGTGACACTATCCTTGTCCATAATGCGGACAAGAATAGGACATGTTGTATCTTTTCTGCAGGGGAACGGAATTGAAACACATGTGGACAGCATATGTTTTTTTTTGGTTAGGTCAGGATAGGTCATCAATAACAGATTATCGGGAGTCTGATGCCCGGCACCCCCGCCCATCAGCTGGTTGACGAGAAAGCCGCAAGCGCATCCTTCCCTTATTTGTTTATCTGCTCGCTGTCGACATTGCAGTGGTTAGGTATAAATACAAGCCGTCCCATTCACTTCTATGAGATGACTCGTTTCCGTACACTTGAATAGTAATGAGCCGTCTCATAGAAGTAAAAGGTACGGCTTCTTGTAATTACACCTCCTCACTGCTGCGATGTCAACAGCGAGCAGGTAAACAATGAAGGGAAGGCTGCACTCGTACGGAGCATGGCCTTCTCGTCAACCAGTTGACCTGACATTGAGAATAGGTCATAAATATCAAAATCCCAGAAAACGCTTTTAAAGGGATTCTGTCACCAGGATTTGGCCTATAAAGTTATTCACACTACATTCACTGCAATGACAATACGGTAGTGTGATTAACCTTATAGGCCAAATCCTGGTGACAGAATCCCTTTAAAGGCTATGTACACTTTTGGGGGCAATTTTTTTAAATTACTGAATGGTACTCATTTTGAGCTAAAAATAATTTTTTAAATTGGTCTTTATTACAAATATTGTCTCCTCTTTTCTGTACAAAGCTGACATTTTCTAGTAGCTCCTTTTGGATTTTCTGTCTTTTCCATCAGATCAGGAGTAGATGGACTCTTATCTCTGCTTTCTGACATTATAAACACTCATTATAGCTCAGTTATCTTACTGATAAGAATGCGATAAAAAATGTTTATGACCTCTTAGTAGTTTAGAGATAAGGGTTATTAGATGACCGGCACAAAGTGAAAGTATCAGTCACAGAGCTAGAAAAACAGTTAACCCTTTGTGACAGAACAACTCAATATTTTTAATAAAAACCAACTGAAAAAAAAGATTTTAGCCAAAAATCTGTAAAATGCAATCATAAACAAAAATTGCTTTTGTGGTAAAAAAAACTAAAATATAAAAGTGCTGCTATAGTGGACCACCGAGTGTGTACCACGTTATAAGTTGGGGGTATTGTTATGTGTCATACCTTTTATCTTGGAAAGTTCAGACCTCCCAAGTGTCCCTCTTTTGAGGGACACTCCCTACTTTTGATCCATGTCCCTCTGTCCCTTTTTGCTGCTTATTTACATTATTACATTTATCATATTGTTCTAGAAAGTGTTTCTTTGGTCCCTATCTGTATACATGAGTCCGCCTTGTATATTATTTCATTATTCAATGCAATTTGGATTTTAGAAATTTCTATATTCTGATATTTGTGCAATTGTGTAAAAGAAAACTATTAAAGTGTATAAATATGCACACGATGAGCCATAAGTGTCCCTCTTTGAACATCAAAAAAGTTGGGAGATATGAAAGTTAACTATGCTCTCCAATAAAGTGGGAGTTTATGGCATAGGCAACAATATGGAATACACATAGCACGTTGGAATAGCGGTATACATCTGACATACACCACACTATAACTGAACACACCGACCAATCGGAATCTGGTTTTCATTTTCAGGGACCACATTTGAAAATAAAATAAATTATCTGATTGATTGCCACAAACACTTTGCATACAAAGCGCGTATGAAAAATGTTCCCTGCTAACCCCAGTCACAATCTCTTGCTGGCGCTCATATAGTCACGTGATAAAGGCAGCCTCAGTGTAGAAGCCGGCAACATAGGGGAGGGCTGCTGGCAAACCGTTACCGTGTGACTGACAGCGGCTGGAGATCTTGTGTGTCAGTGTGCAGGGGGCGTAACCCGGACCTCAGTGGGCGTGTCCCGCACCCCGGCAGCCGCTGACTTCATTCTCCGTCCAGCTTTGCGTGTTGATGTCACATGCAAGATGGCGGCTGCTCGGGCGGGTCCCGGGCATTCGTGCTGCTCCTGTCTGGTACTTTGCGGGGAGATGTGCCGGGGACCCGGCCTGGTAAAGCGGGCAGTGGGCGAGCTGAAGAGAGGTGAGATGTCGGGGTGGAGCCGGGTGTGACTGGCGGTGATGTCTGGAGCGCACCCTCACACTGGCTGCCTCCTCCTCAGTGCAGGGCTTGTAGCTGTGTGTGCGGAGATGCTGTGTGGCCCCGGAGTCTGCACCCTGCTCCTGTGGTTGTACCGTGCAGCTTCCATGGTCCTCCTGTCACTACTGAAGGTCAGGCTGTGTCCGCACAGTGATGGTGTCAGGGCTGTTTATTCAGGCGCCTTGTAATGAAGTGTGAAGTGACTGTAGCCAGCCCTGAACTCAATGGTGGCAGTGGGAAGCCCCTTGGCACAGCGCAGAGACTTCTGTGGCTGGTAGTTTACTGTCATAAATATTTGTGCATCTTTGCTGAGTGTTTAAGGGGGTTGTCCAACAAAAAATTTGATCAACAATCAAATGAGCAATAGAGCAAGGGTCCTAAGCCCCTTCTGATGGAGTGTTGGTGATTTCTGCAGGTTCGACATGTACAAAATAAACAAACCAACAATACTAGTTATAATACTGTACAGATTTGTCTTCGTACAGTATTAGAATGTATAGGCTCTGATGAGGTGAGACTTCGTGGAATAACTTCAGTGATTATTACAGTGAAAAACCTTGGAA
Source organism: Rhinella marina (assembly GCA_900303285.1). NCBI lineage: Eukaryota > Metazoa > Chordata > Amphibia > Anura > Bufonidae > Rhinella > Rhinella marina. The sequence goes on along the minus strand of ONZH01019838.1, from coordinate 53,965 downwards.
ACGAACTCTGCTTCAGTTCCAAGGTACCACTTTGAACACTGAATCCGAGTTTGGTTCCAAGTTTTGAAGTGGTTTTTCACTGTATTAATCAGTTACTGAAGTTATTCAATGAAGTGGCGCAACTTTATGAATAACTGACTTCGGCTCATTGGGAGCCCATACATTCTAATACTGTACAGAGAAGCATCTCACAATACTCATATAGTTTCTGAAACTAGACACCCAGCACATTGTCAAACTGCCACTCAGCACTTTATACTTTCATAAAAGTTTATATTAGTGAGTAAAAGTGTGAGCAAGTAGAAAGCCATGTGCAGCACACCTCCTAAAAATAATCATTTACACATACCTCATATGCCTAAATTTACATGTAGATTTCGTCATAAGATCACCAGAACTGGAAAGACCAAAAATCTGGTTTTAAAGGGTTTCTGTCACCAGATTTGGGCATACTAAACAAGATGGCATTTGCAATGTGCAAATGCCACCTGATGCCCAATCTGGTTTTCTTACTGTAATCAGATCAGCCGTTTTGTTAAAAAAAGCACTTTTATAATATGTAAATTAGGCGTACTAGGTGCAAGAGGCGTTTACCTTGCACCTAGTAATCGCCGTGTTCCAACCTCTAGTGCCGCCTCCTGCTTCCTGATTGACAGGGCCAGGCAGCTTGCTCGATGAGCTGCCGGCCCTGTCCTCGCTCGAAATCCCGCGCCTGCGCCGTGTAGGCTAAATTCGTCGCAGATAGTTCACCCGGCCGCCCGGCTCCTGCCTCTCTCACTGCGCCTGCGCCGTGCAGAGTAAAAGCGGCGCAGGCGCAGTGAGTTCCGCCGGCCGCCTGGCTCCCGGGTCTCTCAGTGCGCCTGCGCAGGCGCAGTGAGGGAGCCGGCGGAACTCACTGCGCCTGCGCCGCTTTTACTCCGCATGGCGCAGGCGCAGTGAGAGAGGCAGGAGCCGGGCGGCCGGGTGAACTATCTGCGCCTGCGCCGAATTTAGCCTACACGGCGCAGGCGCGGGATTTCGAGCGAGGACAGGGCCGGCAGCTCATCGAGCAAGCTGCCTGGCCCTGTCAATCAGGAAGCAGGAGGCGGCACTAGAGGTTGGAACACGGCGATTACTAGGTGCAAGGTAAACGCCTCTTGCACCTAGTACGCCTAATTTACATATTATAAAAGTGCTTTTTTTAACAAAACGGCTGATCTGATTACAGTAAGAAAACCAGATTGGGCATCAGGTGGCATTTGCACATTGCAAATGCCATCCTGTTTAGTATGCCCAAATCTGGTGACAGAAACCCTTTAAGCTGGGAATGTTAAAAAAGTAACAACCTATACAAGTCCGTAAGAAGTAAGCGCACAACCAAAACCAAAGTATATGATTGTAGTTGTCTTGACGGGCTGCTGACAGCCATGTGCACCTTCATGTAACTTTGTGACGAGCAGGAATAGGAATTATTTAAAAGAAAAATAGAATCTAAAACTGACATCCGAAGTTTACACCTAATGTACAAATAATATATTGAGATGCGCAAAAAAACACATATTCCACAAGTGTACACACCCACAAAATACTGGACAGAGGCCACATAATATGTGTGATCATCTACGTGGCAGACCACTTCTAGATTACCAACATCTATCATTTCCAAGAGCGCAAAACATGCCGTGTATAAAAATCTAACCTAATAATACACACAACCACCTTCATGCAACTTTGCAGCAAACAGTGATTATTAGCACATACTGGACGCAAATGTAACTAAATGCATACTGCAGCAGAGTCCTTATGTGGATAAAATATAGACTACATAAAACTAAGATGCGAGGCGTTTAACACACTTAAAGAAGAACTCTCGCAAAAAATTTTATTCTCTGACCTGTTAGAAAGGTGCATGATATAATCTGTAGTGATTGTCATTTTCTTATCAGAGGCTGAAATTGAGAGTTTCCACTCTCTTCTTATTGTAGCTGCGTCATGTGACCAACTCCCTGACCTCCAACTGACCCAGGACAGCAAGCCAGTAACTGCTCTATTCATTCCTATGAGACTGAAAGTGAGGCTCCCATAGGAATGCATAGAAAATTAGACTTCCTGTCCACACATAAGGTGCTGTGTGAGTTGGTGGGTCTAATTCCTAGTCACATGACACAGATAAGAAACTTCAGGATGATAGAACTCAAAAATTCAGCTACCGGTACATTTCTAGCAGGACATTGAATAAAATTTTTTGCGGGAGTTCTTCTTTAATGCCGTATACGTTAAAAGAAATGCATTTGCATGAAGTATTGGGAATTATGTATTCTGTAATTCCCATCCCCCTATACAAACTGTAATCCTTATTAACAACGATAAATCCCTAAACCTAGTGTAATGCACTAAGAGCTCATATACACGGCCGTATCCGTTCTACGGTGTGCAAATCGCGGATCCTGGCCATGTGCATGCTGCCATTTTTTTTTTTTTCACTTCAGTAGTAATGTTCTATCATTGTCCGCAAAATGGACGAGAATGGGACGTGTTTTCTTTTTTGAAGGGCATGACATACAGATGCGGACATCAGGCGGTCTTTTGCAGCCCCTTTGAAATGAATAGGTCCAAAAATGGGGATCGGACGTGGACCAAACTCATGGTTGTGTGCATGAGCTCCAAGACTGCTTTCAGACAGGTATAGTATGGGGGCCTTATTACTCCTGTATTATGGACCAAATACCTGAACCTCCTGCATTTTATCGGAAAATGAGTGAGAGCACCATCTCTCTGGTTCTGATGAACTGTGAGGGGTCTATGTGATACCGCCATAATATGGGCACAAATAAAGCCCTGTGTTACACCTGTCTGAAAAGCGTCTGAATACCGGTCAGTTATAGAAATCTTTCCTGAAAATCTTTTTCATCTCTTAGGAATATGTTAGATTTCCCTCTCTACTGATAGTCCTCATCGCTATTACCGCACCATGTTATGGGTATCGCTAGAGAAGCGGTCTGTATATTTTATTCTACAGATCGGGTGATAGGATAGAGGCAGTGTAAAACGTAAACTTTATTGGTGTGTTTGGTGCTACGTATTTGGCACGGTGATTCAGATGCTGGTAAACCTAATGGTCATGACACCAATGAGCAGGGTGATTAAATGAGTAAACACTCATCTAGTCACTCCTTTACCAAAAGCAAAGACCCTCATTTGTGAGAGTCAGATGCAAGTATGCTCTCTGATGAGGAGGATTGATAACATGCACAGAAATCCATGTTAGCGTCATGTACAGTTTGACAAGGAGAGAGGAGGATCTAGTTCTCTCTTCCTCAGCCTGTACAGTGATTACAGCCTCCAGTAGTCTTGGGTATGATGCCACAAAGACTGGATTTGAGATTTTCTGCCATTCTTCTTTGCAGATCCTCTGAAGCTATGTGAGGTTGGATGGGTACCATCGGTGGTCAGCCATTTTCAGGTTTCTCCAGAGATTTTCAGTTGGGTTCAGGGCTCTGGCTGGGCCACTCAAGGACATTCACAGACTTGCCCCTAAGCCACTCCTGTCTTGTTTGTGAGCTTAGGGTCATCTTCTTGTTGGAAGCAAAACCTTCAGCCCAGTCTGAGGTCCAGAGCACTCTGAATCAGAAGAATATCTCAGTACTTTGCTCATTCAGTTTTCCTTCAATGCTGACCAGTCTCCCTGTCCCAGACGCTGAAAGACACCCCCACAGTATGATGCTGCCACCACCATGCATCATTGTAGGGATGGTATTGGGCAGTGCTTGGTTTCATCCAGACATGATGCTTAGAAAAAAGTTTAAACTTGGTTTTATCAGACCAGAGAATCTTGTTTTTTACAGTCTGAGTCCTTTAGGTGCTTTTATGTGTCTTTGCTATATGACGGCATCGTCCACGTGCTCACCGCATCCCTGATGTGGACCTATTAGCTTGAATCCAGAAGTGCGGTGCAAAACGTAGTGCTTCCGTGGGGTTCCTCTCCGTGCCTTCACACTGCAAAAAAAATAGAAATTGTTCTAATTTTTGCGGTGCGGACGGATCACGGACCCATTCAAGTTTAATGGGACTGGATCCATTGCGGCAGCTGCACGGATAGTGCCCATGCATTTGCACGGAATGGCCGCGTGCAAGATGTCTTTACTGGGGAAAGGCTTCTTTCTGGCCACTCTGCCATGAAGCCCAGATTGGTGGAGTGCTGCAGTGATGGTTGACCTTCTGGAAGTTTCTCTAATCTGCACACAGGGTCATTGGAGTTCAGCCAGAGTGACCCCTATTATCAAAGCTCTTCTCCCTTAGTTTGGTGGGACAGCCAACTCTAGGAAGAGTCCTGGTTGTTCCAAACGTCTTACCTTTAAGAAGTATGGAGGTCATCGCTTTTTGGATCATTCAGTGTAGCAGAAACTGTACCCTTGTCCAGATCTGTCTCCACACAATCTGATTTCTACAGGCAGAATTTTCTGCCACATGTGAAGGCATCCCTAGTTTTTGCTTTTTCATCAATTTACAAACATTTTGAAAATTCTGTTTTCACTTTCTCATTCTGGGGTATTGAGTGCAAAGTGATGGAGAAACTAGGGCTGGGCGATTAATTGAATTAATTCGATTAATTCGCCCATTGCAAGCCTCACGATTTTATTTTTTAGGAAAATCGTGCCCGACATATAAAATAAAAAAAAATCTCACCTGTCCTGCGCCGTGGCTCCGCTCTGGTGTCCGGCGCTCCTCTTCTTTTCCGGGTCTGCGCTGCACTGTCCTGACCGCGTACAGCGTCAGGACGTAGTGCGCGCACTCTGACCTGACGCTGCACGCAGTCAGGTGACAGTGCAGCGCCGGGAGAAGAAGAGGGGCGCCGGACATGGAGCGGAGCCGCGGCGCAGGACAGGTGAGAGATTTTTTTTATTTATTATTATGATGGTGGCTGCTCTGAGGTCTGAAGGGGGCACTTTGGGCTGCTCTGAGGTCTGGAGGGGGCACTTTGGGCTGCTCTGAGGTCTGGAGGGGGCACTTTGGGCTGCTCTGAGGTCTGGAGGGGGCACTTTGGGCTGCTCTGAGGTCTGGAGGGGCCACTGTGGGCTGCTCTGAGGTCTGATGGGGCCCACTGTGGGCTGCTATGAGGTCTGATGGGGCCCACTGTGGGCTGCTCTGAGGTCTGATGGGGCCCACTGTGGGCTGCTCTGAGGTCTGATGGGGCCCACTGTGGGCTGCTCTGAGGTCTGATGGGGCCCACTGTGGGCTGCTCTGAGGTCTGATGGGGCCCACTGTGGGCTGCTCTGAGGTCTGATGGGGCCCACTGTGGGCTGCTCTGAGGTCTGATGGGGCCCACTGTGGGCTGCTCTGAGGTCTGATGGGGCCCACTGTGGGCTGCTCTGAGGTCTGATGGGGCCCACTGTGGGCTGCTCTGAGGTCTGATGGGGCCCACTGTGGGCTGCTCTGAGGTCTGATGGGGCCCACTGTGGGCTGCTCTGAGGTCTGATGGGGCCCACTGTGGGCTGCTCTGAGGTCTGATGGGGCCCACTGTGGGCTGCTCTGAGGTCTGATGGGGCCCACTGTGGGCTGCTCTGAGGTCTGATGGGGCCCACTGTGGGCTGCTCTGAGGTCTGATGGGGCCCACTGTGGGCTGCTCTGAGGTCTGATGGGGCCCACTGTGGGCTGCTCTGAGGTCTGATGGGGCCCACTGTGGGCTGCTCTGAGGTCTGATGGGGCCCACTGTGGGCTTTTTTATTTATTTTTTTTATATATTTTTACTAACATAAGAAAATCGAGATTTAAATCGTGAATCGTCCAAAATTTCAAAAAAATCAAGATTTTTTTTTTTTTTGGCCATATCGCCCAGCTCTAGGAGAAACCTTTTTTTTTCTTAATGTGAAAAAAGTGAAAGGGTCTGAAGACTTTGAGTGCACAGCAGCTGCAGTGGCTGAACCTGAGTTAAAAGGGGTTGTCCAGGTTTAGAAAAGCACGGCTGCCTTCTTCCAAAATAGCACCACACCTATGTATCTATGTGTCGTATTGCAATTTAGCTGCATTTACCTTAAAGGGGTTGTCTCCTCATAGACAATGCGGACATATCGCTAGGATATGCCTCCATTGTCTTAAAGGTGCGGGTTCCACCGCTGGGACCTGCACCTATATAGAGAACGGAGCCCTGTAAGGTGGAAGCTGGAGGACTCCGGTCTGGCCACCACCATATACTCTCCCCACAGAAGGGAATGGGAGCGCACTGCGCATGACCGGCCACCGCTCCCACTCACTTCTATGGGCTCGACGGAAATAGCCGAGCCAGTGCTCGGCTATTTTCACAGCCCCATAGAAAATGAATGGAGGGCAGCTGTGCATGCGCAGTGCGCCATCCTTTATTTTCAGGGCTCCGTTCTCTATATAGGTGCTGGTCCCAGCAGTCCTAGTGGGACCCGCACCTATAAGACATTGGGGGCATATCCTAGCGATATACCCCCATTGTCTATGATGAGACAACCCCTTTAAAGGGGTTAACTGGGTATGTTATTGCCTTTCCTTGTGGTTCCCCTACCAGTCCCTGCAACTTACCAATGTGCTTGCGCTACCTTTTCTGTCTCACTCTGGAGATCGGGAGAAGGGTCACTGGACTGCGTCCTCTGTGGTCGTGATGTTCCAGTCAAGGCCTTTAATGCAGCTGAGCTGCAATACTAGACACAGACTTATGGACAGGTGTGGCGCTGTTTTTGGAAGAGAAGCAGCCATGTTCTTCTAACCCTGGGCAATCCTTTTTAAATTCATCATAGCTCTGAAAAGTCTGAAACTAGGAGCACCCTGTAAACTGCTTATAAGTGGGTCTGAAAATGAACGAAGGAATGAAGATTAAATCCTAGTACAATTTATTTTTAACTAAAGGTAACCACTAATTGTTTTCTTGTTTCATTTTCATGTTGTGATGTCGGAGTACGCCGCTTTGGTTAGGTTGTGTTGCTCTGTGTCCCATTCAGACTCTCCCTTGCATTACATGTGAATAGAATTTCCAAAACCGAGATCAGATATGGCAGAATTTGGCACTAAATGAGATGAGGAAACCAAGGTTTAGGACTGCAGATCTTATTCTCATTACTTTTTTTTTGTAGCAGTAAGTTTTAGCTTGTGAACTGGTGTTATAAGCATGCACTGAGAAATTAAACCTTATGGCTGTACATAAGTAATTGATTACTAAAAGTTTCCACCATCTGTCTCACTGCATGCCTGCTCTGCACAGTGAGCTTTTTCTATTTGGCATAGTGCCTTGGTAGAATTACTTGCATTCATAGATGGCCCTTATTTTGGTTGCTAGTGACTGTTATTTTATAATGTAGAGCACAACATAGGTATTATTTGTGTTTCAGTGTTGGCACACAATATTATTGTGACCAGTATGATGGTTCTTTTCAGCAGGGCTCTTCCCTTTTCATCGGGGATGCTGGTAAATTTTGGAGTTTTTTCAGACATCCCATAGTTGGAGTATGGATGTTAGCAGGCGGGCACTGCAGGTTAAGCAGTAGTGAATGATGGGTTCACTTGTTTGGGCAGTCAGCTATACAGTCTACAATGGAAGATACAGTTCATACCTGTATTGGAGATTCCTTTAGGGACCTTCAGAACTAAAAGGGACCTTTGTCCATTAGGCTTCATTCACACGACTGTATGAGTTTTGCGGTCCGCAAAAAAAAGAATGACATCCCGTATGGCATCCGTGTTTCCGTTTTTTTTGCGGATCCATTGTAACAATGCCTATCCTTGTCAGCAAAACGGACAAGAATAGGACATGTTCTATCTTTTTTGCGGAATGGAAATGCGGACATACGGAAACAGAATGCACACGGAGTAGCTTCCGTTTTTTTTTTGCGGACCCATTGAAATGAATGGTTCCGCATACGGTCCACAAAAAAAACAGAATGGACACGGAAACAAAATACGGTCGTGTGAATGAAGCCTTACAAATAATGGACAAAATAATGGACACTATGAGTAAACCCAATAGACCCCATTATATAGTCCGTGGGATCCATTAGGAGTGTTAGTGTCAGTAAGTAGTCAGTCAGTACGAACAGTAAGATTCTGGTGGCATGGGGCATAGGAAGCTATGACGTATTTCTTGACCAGGGAAGGGATTATGCAATGTTTAAAACTGTAGAATGTGCTCTGCGTTTAGCTTCATTTCTTAAGGGCTTTGTACACCTTCGGAGACAATTTTTGTTTGCATTTTACTCATTTTTGGCTAAAAATCGTATTTTCAATTGACCTTTATTAAAAATATTGAGCCGTTCTGTCACAAAGGGTTAACTGCTTTTCTAACTGTGTGACTTTCAGCCGGTCATATAACCTTATCTCTCAACTACTAAGAGGTCATAAACACTTATTTAAGCTACATTCTTATCGGTAAGATAAGAGCTGAGCTGTAATGAGTGTTTATAATGTCAGAGAGCAGAGATATGGGTCCGTCAGCTCGTCAACTGACAAAAGAGAGAAAATCCAGAGGCTACTACTAGAGCATCTCAGCTCTGTGCAGAAAAAAGGGTTCCATATTTTCAATAAAGACCAATTTAAAAAAATGACGGGCAATGTAATGAAGAGGACGTGGCACTCACATGGAGTGCCGCCTTCTCGTGAAACAGTTAATCGGCGCTGGTGTTGGATCCCCGCCGATCAGATATTGATGACCTATCCTGAGGATAGGTTGTCAATATAAAAGCTCTGCACAACCCCTTTAAGTATTATCTGCTGCTCCAATACTTCTATTCTGGTTGGTCCTGGCAGCTTTCTGCATTTTTCTGCAGTGGTGTATGCGGATAATGACCTTTGCAGCCCAAATCTCTTGTCCAAGTGGTCTCATGCCATATATGCCTCTGAGGGTAGTGATTGGCTGCAGTGGTCATGTGGAGGTACTGCATGTCATCTCCCAGGAAAGCAAAGACCTGCAGGAGCACTTGAGCAGTTAGAGATTTAAAGGGGTTTTCTGGGTTAATGATATTAAAGACCAATCCTCAGTTTAGGTCATCAGTATGATATTTGTGGCGGTCCATCACCTGCTAGCTGTTTCCTGCGGCCCCTGGTGTTCGAACTAGAACTTTGAACTTAGCCAGGAGCAAAGCTCCATTCAGGATGTAGAGGCTGTACCAGGTTATTTCAGCTCAGCTCCAATTCACTAATTCTTTTTTTCTTTTTACCGTTTTGAGCAATTTGTACAGAACTTTCCCTCTCTGGACAACCCATTTAAGTTAAAGGGAGTCTTTCACCTGTTTTTCACCTATATAACTAACAGCAGTGCCCCACAGAAGATTGCATACACATCCCAGACATACCTGTGTGCACTGTGTGTCTGTATTACATGTCCAGCAAAATCACTTTTATTCTGCAGGAAAACAGCTCCCAAGTGCCCGGCTCTGCTGCTGCAAGTGCCCAAAGCAAATTGGACTGAAGAGGGGAGGGCAGCTTTAGCTGCTCATATCTTGGGATTGGTAGCAGATAGAAAAATGGTTCTGACCCTCTTTGAAAGCTGGCATTCCAAGCTTTCAAGTGATAAAAAACATTATATCCACTATATCAGAAGATATAGCTGTTAGAAATCGAGTCGGGATAGAAAGCTGTTTATACTTTCATTTTCACTTTCAGCTGGGCACTTGGGAGCTGTAGAATAAAAGTGCTGTAGAATAAAAGTGCACACAGGTATGTCTGGGATGTGTCTGCAATCTTCTGTGGGGCAGTGCTGTTAGTTATATAGGTGAAAAACAAGTGGAAAACTCAGAACCCGGATATATCCCCATCTTCACTCCTCCAGCCCCACTGGGCTTTCTATGGGAAAAGCTAGCTGGAGGCTCCCACCTAGCAGTGAAGCACCGGCACTAATGGGTGGGCTTTAGTGCTGCCCTATCCGTTTTACAAGCTAAAGCCCACCTATCAGTGCCAGTGACGTCACAGGGAACACTGCTAGGCGGAAGCCCCCACCTAGCAGTGTAATAATGTAAACAAAAATGCTCCAATGCTCAGATCATATATCCGGGGGCCGGAGGGGTGAAGATGGGGATATGTCTGTGTTCAGCTCTGAACCAGGGCAACCCCTTTAAATACTGGGAATTATTAAATGGGTATTCCTGGATATTGAGATATGAGGGAGGTCGAATTTTCAGCTCCTCTGCTGATGAGCTGTTTGAATTGGCGCTCTGGCCTCCTCATTATTTATATAGTGCTGTCTACTTGTACATGACAAAGCTGCCATAATACTCAGTACTGTCATTAGTAGACGGCGTGATATTAGCAATGAAGAGGTCACGGCATTTGCAAAAGAGCTGCGGCCTCAAACAGCTGATTGTCATGGGTGCTGAGAGTCAAACCCCAGCTGATCTGATATTGATGATCAGACAATCAGTATTCTGAAAAGCCCTTTAAAGAGAATATACTGTTTAGTTGCATCCAGACACTAAATGTTTGTCTTGTGAGGACTCATGCCACATTATGTTGGAGAGTTGCCTGGGTAATCTTATCATGAGATGTCTGGTCACGGCAAATAACAATTTTAGTTTTTAGGCATTTTGATACTTTTCCAGAGTGGAAAATAGCTTTCTGTCTAACTTTCAGTCATAAGCTTTCTTGATATTTCTTGTAACTTAAGTGCTGAAAATGGTTACTTAGTATATGAATAAGTACACACCTATCTACATCAAATAGGTCCCAAGCTATAAAGAACCATATAAGACCCAACCATCGGTAAATGCACCTACAAAAATATAACCAAAATATATACAATAGTTACCGCAGCATCTGAGAGGTTAGACTGAGGGAGGGGACACCCTCTGATAGAAGACCAGTGATTTTGCCACAGGGGGCTCCAATCTGTTCTCACAGCCTGAGGCCTTCAAAAGTCTCCCAGGCCTGTTAGAGTGAACTGCCTGCAAAGTCGTGCCCAAGGCACGGCATGACAAGCTGCCTGTGAAAATCCCTTAAACCACAATCCTATTCTATTGCAATCTGTTACAAGCAATCAGAAGTCAGATATTGAAGTCTCCTAAGGGGACTAAAAATTACAGTGAAGAAAATTAAAAAATTTTTTGTTAGAAAATTATGAAAACAAACATAATTAAAATCACTCCCTTTCCAAATTTTATTTCATTAAAACTATTCAAATATAAAATATTTTCCTGCACTGTGAATTATATAATGGAAAAATAACAATGCACAAAAGTAAAAGCACACACACATTCTTCTGCATACTGACTGTGTGGGGTTGTTTTATTTATGACTTGTGATCTAATAAACTATGTATTTTATATATTTTGTATGCCGTACGGTCTTTTGTAGGTGTACTTAGTGTATATATAAATAAAACCAATATATTATATTTGATCATTTTTTGGTTGCCTGTCACTAGGAAGCCTGTGTGATAGTCATTATGCTATGCCCGCTCTATCTAGGCTTGTTGCCAGTTTTCCCAGATTGTGAAATGGCAAACCTGCCCAGATATGCATTGATACATTTCTGATTTTAGTATTCGTCCATAACTAGCATATTCATGTTCAATAAATTGAATAATAGACGATTTTGACTGAAAACCTCTGTGATGCTGGCCAAAAATTGCCATTCTTAGAAACTTGAGAAAACAAAGGCTTATTTATGAAGGATGTCTAAGGCTAGTTTCATACCTTCGGTGTGAGTTCCAGTAGAGAACAGCCTTCTGGAATTCACCGCATCCATCACTGCTGGATGCAGATGGAATGTCCGCCAGTCCCGTATAATGGGGTCCTGAGGAGCTCTGCCCACCTTCGGACAGACAATGCGGAGAAAGCTACTTACTGTGGTTTGTGTCAGGCCGATTCCCGGCATGGTCTGCTGGACCAGGCCGGCGGATTTCACACTGGAAGTGTGCAACTAGCCTAAAGAAAGTCCACCATTTTATACCTTTTGGAAACTGAATGCAGGAACCTGAGGGGGCAAGTTTTCCCTTTGCGCGAGTTTTGATAACTTTCCAATGCTTGGTACTACTAATGTGAATTTCGAAGAATGTACAATCGTTTCAGTGCAGGGTGAACTTTCATGTGTAATGAAATAGTTTGGGCTTTTTCTTCTAGGTTTCTGTTCCTGGGATATAGATCCATCAATCTGTAACTTGGACGATCAGCTGAAATTATTTGTCTCTCGTCATTCGGCCACCTTCTCCCCAGAGCTTAAAGGTACGGTTGTGTCTATACTGCTTTTGTTTGTCACCCCATTGTCAGTGAGTGTACACCAGTTGCAGACTTTTGCATGAGTCACATTTTGCAGTTCTGAGCCTGCCCTTTGGCTTCTTCAAAATGACAAAGACAGTGGGTGCATGGTGGGGCATGCACTCCTGGTGACCAACAGATTTGCCATAAATTACGCCAGAAATTGACATGAATTACACAGGCATAGGTTTGCTCTTCTGGCACACAGACACAATGGGGGAAATTTATCATGCCCCACACTCCAGAATTAGGATAGGCCATCAGTAGGGATGAGCGAACTTGTGTTTTCAAGTTCGGCGTACAAGGTTCGAGTTGTCTAAGAATTCCGTTATGGATTCCTCTACCACAGAGCATAACTTATAGTCCATGGTAGCAGAATCCATAACGGAATTCTTAGATAACCCAAATCTTGTACGCCAAACTTTAAGACAGAAGTTCACTCAACACTAGCCATTAGAATCAGATGGGGTGCAGGGTGTCAGACCCCCGCTATCAGCTGCTCTGCAGTAGATCTAGTGCTGGAGTACACAACTCTGTCTATTGTGTAGTGGACGGAACTGGTTACTTCAGCACTTCTCCCTTCTATATGATAGGCCATCAATGTAAAATTGCTGGAAGACCCCTTAAAAAAAACCTAAACATGTAACCGTTTGTTCTGACAAGACAACAGAAAATGCAATATCAATATTCCACGTCTGGAGTTGTAATGTTGCTTATAATTATGTGGGTGTTATAATTACAGGCTTGCTTGCATACATTAGAGCGTTGTGTGCAGAGACTGTACTTGGTGGTAATGTTGTATTGATAGGAGTTCAAAGTATGCATTTGTTCTATTGAGGCGGTGCATTGCTGATCCGTGACTGGGAACTGCTGCTACTCACAGCTGTTATGTCCTGGGGTGTGTTATTTTCCACCATAGACTTCACTGGAATTTAAGCCCTCAACTTTTATATATTTTATTTTCTCTTAATTTTACGATGGTGAGAAACATTTGTGAGAATCAAAATAAAAGCAGCTGCAAATATTAGAAAAATAAATATATATAAAAATAATCTCTAGCAGTCCTCCTGATCATTTCTTACAAGCGGCCAGCATCTGACAGCTGAAGCCCGTCAGTGGCCCCAGCAGTTGGGTGCTGCATTGCTGACACCATGGCTGCCATTGTTGAGTAGTGTTGCCAGTAAATAATATAGTACGTCATTTTCAGCTGTTTTTATTTTTCAGCCTTATATAATGCAGCCCTTAGCAAGCTGCTTTTGACTGCAACCTCCCAGGACAAATACTTGTACAGCTATAGTCAGACCTCATTATTTCTGTACGTTCAGTGTACTGGGAAAACTGCCAACGCATACTCTTATCAGTAGGGCCCCATGGATACAATGTATGCCAAAAGACTGGCCTGCTTTGTTTTAGCGAGCAATATGCAGTGGGAAAAAATAAAGAAATAAAAACCCAAACCTATACCGCATAGTATGTCCATACAGTGAAGAGGTATATTGTATATATCTCCAATAAAAGGTGAAAAGGAGGTGATTCTGAAAGGGGTTGTCCCATCTCAACATTTATGGCATATCGATAAGACATAAATGTATGACAGGTGTGGATCCCACGAGAAAGCGGCACGACACAGTGGGGGAGATTTATCAAACTGGTGTAAAGGAAAACTTGCTTACTTGCCCATAGCAACCAATCAGATATCACCTTTCATTTACAGAGGAGTTCTGAAAAATAAAAGGTAGTTGCTATGGGCAACTAAGCCAGTTTTCCTTTACACCAGTTTGATAAATCTACCCCAGTGTCTTGCCTCCATAAAAAGCATACTTCACATGCGCTATTGTTTTTCTGCAAACGTCCTTTGAAAGAACAATCTTTTGTCCATGGACGATCTTCGTTTGAACAACAGCTCTTTTTTTTTTAAATTGAACTATTGAATGAAAATTTCAAACATGGCCCAATTGTCCATTGTTAAATTTCACCTGATGAATGATGTGAATTTTCAACAACTTTAATCTGCATGCAGGAAAAGTCTGTTCATTATCACAGGGCTCCAGATGGCGACCAAAATGGTCGCCAATGCACTCATTATTTGCAAATGGCGACAAGACTTTTTGGTCTTGTCGCCATTTACACCTAGATCCGCCATCCACCATCTCAGCGCGCTCCATGTTCCCTAAGCAGCACAGGGGAGAAGGAAGCTCTCCCTCCAATCAGGGGGAGAGGGGAGGGGGAGGGCGCACCGCGCCACCAATGAAGTTAACTATGTCTAATAACAGTGCCGGTGCGGAATCACATAGCCGGCACCTGACCTGTATTATAGGGAGCTCCCATACGCCGCAGTTAACCCCTCAGGTGCGGCAATAAATGAATGCAGATCTTGTACATTGCTTTCCATGGGGAAACCCTATGTGAATCTATACTGCACTTTTTTTTTTTTTTTTTGCCTTGCAGTTTTAAAAACTCTTTTTTTTAAAAAAAGTGACCCGTCCATTCTTGGCGCACACCCACAATTCCCATTGCCAAATGGCAAGATGAAAAACTGCATTAAAAAGGTGCCATAAACCACATTGTGGAGGGGGGGGGGCATACAAAAAACACATGGAATCCAGAAGCAGATTCTACACCAGTTTTTTTTTCAGCCTACAAAACACTCAATATGTGCACATTAGAAAGGCATCCAGTTATGTCAGCTGAAGGTTTGCTTTGAAGGGATTGCCTGTCCTAGTAGCAGACAACTCCACTGATGATGACTTTTGGCAGACTTTAAAAAAAAACAAAACAAAAAAAAACTTGCATGTCCGCAGTCCCGCAACATCCACTATGGTGCCCCTTTCCCACCGCTTCCAGTTCATAGACCGGAAATGGCTTTGTCTTCTGACTACAGCCAATCCCTAGCCTCAGCATGATGTTCTGAAACTTGCAAACAGGAAACCCTTTGGGTTTGTTGGCTCCTAGGCCAGACAGTCCCTTTAAAAGGCTTGTGCACCTTGGGGGTAGAGGCCATGAAGCAATGGAGCTGGTAGGTAAATATGCTTCTTTATGCAGGTCTGCTGAGGAGGCATCTAAAGGGGTGGTGCAACAAGTTGTTTTTGAAAACTGATAGACAAAATGGGTGCTTCTATATGTTATAAGCAGGCAGCTGCTTATTGAATGTTGCCTTAAGGCGAAGATATGTTGCTGCAAGTATTGATGATTTTTGGTTTTGATTGCAGGCCAAAGAAGTCTCCATCATGCTGGTGACACATTAGAGACTTTGGTTCTGATTAACCCTTCAAAGATATCAGTATGTGATGAGGTATGTTGAAGTTTTGTAGCTGCTGTAGCCAGTCTGTTTAACCCCCAGAAGACCACAGAAATCAATATCTGCTGCTTGATTTAGTTTACTTAGCCCCACGTATATCTGCTCTAATGCCTTCAGTATAACTTTCATCTGCTTGGATGCTTTGAGCCCATTTACAACTCCCACATATCAACTAAAGGCCAAGGAGCATGCTAGAAAAAGTGTAGCTGGGGCAAAGTATTCATTGATATTATACACAGGAGACTGTGGGGATTATTTTAGCACATGGCACACCGACCCATTCATTTTTATGGGTCCGCACAAAAAAAAGACAGCACACTATATCCAGTCTTAGAGTCCTTTCACACAACCGTATGCCCTCCGAGACATACGGTCTGTGAGCGGGCCATATGTCCCGGTGCGGCATCGATTGTGCGCACGGGAGCGCACAGCATCATAGGTTACAAAGATGCTGTGCACGTCGGGCTTCCCGCGGGACTATTGTCCCGCACTCATATTATTTTATGAGTGCGCACGATCAATGCTGCTGCGGGACATATGGCCCGCTCACAGGGCATACGGTCGGGTGAAATGTGTTTTCATAAAGTGAATCTTTGGTGTGGAGATTCAGGCATCTTAAAGGCATTCCGGTTTTAAGATGTGATCTGATCTGCAGTACGCCTGCACAGTCATTACACAGTGCACAGAGCCACTTCATGTACTGTTTTGTTTACGGCACTGGTGGCTGAAATAGATGATCAGTGGGGGTTGCTGAGTGTCAGTCCTCCGCCATTCTGATATTGATGGCCTATCCAGAGGATACTTCATCAATATCAAAAGGATGGATTATCCCTTTAAGGCGTTGGAGTTAAAGACTAAGTCCATTTTTGCTGAGATTGAGTTTGACATGACTGTAGTTATTTTGCGGATCGGAATAGAACAGTCCCGCCCGTATTCATAATGCGGACAATAATGGGACATGTTCTATTTTTTTTTTTTGTGGAACGGATACAGACTACACACGTCAATTCCGTTTTTTTGAGACCCCATTGAAGTGAATGGTTCTGCATACAGGCTGCAAAAATAACCAGAATGAACATGGACAAAAATACATTTGCATGCATGATGTAAATTCTTACTTTTTTTTTTTCTCCATAGATCCGCAAACTGATCTGCCACTCCTCGCAACATAAACTATTAATATTTTCCGGCCCCTTCCTTGAAGAAACGTGGGAGATGCTCTTGCAAGGTGGAGAAAGTTTCTCAATTGATGACTTTATTCATATTTTTACAGACAAAGAGGTAATTCCTCTTATTAATGCAAAAATGTAAGCATAGATATGGTAACAAATGTCAGTGGTTAAAAACTTACAAAAGTCTCTTTCTCTTCTTAGATTGGTGAAACCTTAGGCTCGTCTGACCCAACAGCTCGTGTGTGTTTAACAGTTTCTTGCCCTTATAATTGGGATTTATCACAGATTGATAAATGCAGCCTACAAGATTTTATTGAATTGCAGTTCAACAAGGACCAAAACTTTCCGGAAACTGAGGGCTTGTTAGAGTTGTCGGAGTACCTCTCTGAGTCCTTAGAGCCACCATCTCCATTTGAACTGCTGGAATCCCCCACAACTGTTGGTTTCTTGAAATTATCGAAACCATGCTGCTACGTTTTCCCTGGCGGTAGGGGAGACTCTGCTTTCTTTGCTGTAAATGGGTTCAACATGTTAGTGAATGGTGGCTCTGATGCTAGATCTCCGTTTTGGAAATTAATACGCCATTTGGATAGGGTGGACTCAATCCTTCTCACTCACATGGGTCTAGACAATTTGCCTGGC
Organism: Rhinella marina; assembly: GCA_900303285.1. Taxonomy (NCBI): domain Eukaryota; kingdom Metazoa; phylum Chordata; class Amphibia; order Anura; family Bufonidae; genus Rhinella; species Rhinella marina. The sequence goes on along the minus strand of ONZH01019838.1, from coordinate 36,674 downwards.
ATCAATAGCTTGCTACAAAGAAAGATAGCAGAGGTAGAAGAGGATGTTTCTCAAGCTAACAACGAATGGTTAAAGAATTTAGTCTCACCAGAGCTTGGAGTTGTATTTATGAACACTGCAGAAAAGCTGATTTCTGAAGAAAATTCCAGTGTGGTTAGGGTTAGAGAAGAAGCCTTGCTCACAGTGCAGTGTTTAGCAAAACTCCATATTCATCCAGAACCACTGTACAGAAGTGCAAATGCTGTGGAGCCAACTATACTGTTTCAGAAGATGGGTGTTGGCAGGTTAGACATGTACATCCTGAACCCTGTAAAGGGCAGCAAAGATCTTGAGGCCTTCAAAAAGTGGCTTGGAAATGAGGAAAGTAGTACGTCTGAATGGCCTGTAACCTCTCTGACTTCTGCCTGTGCTTTACTTGTTTGGCATCCTTCTGCACCCTCTGAGAGAATTGTTAGAGTTCTGTTCCCAGGCTGCACTCCTCAGAGCAAAATTTTTGAAGGTCTTGAAAAATTAAAACACTTGGACTTCTTGAAAGACCCAGTTATAACTCGGAAAGATCTGGACATGATAGGATGTAGTCACTTGGAAAGGATTGGTGCAAAGCCAAGCCGTACTGAGAGCAAAGAGAGTCTGGGTTCTGGGTCAGGGCGACTTAGTGTTGAACCAAAGCTTGGGTCAGGAAAAGAAAAGCTTATGAAAGGGCAAAAGAAGGAGATTCGTCCAGATGGAAAAGACAGATCTAAAACTCTTGCAGAAATCGGCAAGGAATCGGGAGCAGAGGGGGAGAAACAGAAAGAGGGTAGGAGTAAAATAGAAACTGCATCTGAAAAACTAAGGTCGTCTGATTCAAGACTGAAAGTCGCGAAAGAAAAGGTGTTGGTAAAGAAAGAACAGACAAAGGATGAAAGGAAATCTTTCAAAAAGGATGACATTCAAGCAGATAAGAAAAGGGAGGTAGCGAAACCAGAAGCTAAGAAAGATTTGCGCCCTTCTCTTAATGATGCCAAAACAGACATGCCAAGGAGAGAGATAAAAGAAGGCAAAGTAGAGGAAGGAAGAATCTCTCGAATAGGGGTCAAAGATGTAAAGAAAATATCAGTTACACCTGCTGATTCCAGAAGACCCATTTCCAAAGTAGGATCACTGAAAAAGGAGCTGGGAGGAGTAAAAAAGGACGTGGTAGCAAGTGCCAAGAATGTAGTAAAGAGTAAACCCCCCAAAAAAGAGCTGGTTAAAGAAACAAAAAGTCAGCCAACTCAAAAGGATGTAGCCACAGGTAGTAGCAATCCAGTTTCCTGTGAAGTAATTATTAGTTCTCAAGAGTCTTGTAAAAGTATGGCGTCTGCTTGTGCTGAGGTTGGCAACAATATCCGCCATGAAAATGGACTTGGTGTAAGTACAGAGAATGGCTTATGTGCAGTTGAGCCAGAGAGCCCAAATGGATTCCGTTACATGGAAACAAGTCCTCTTAAGTGTCTAGCTCCCGTTTCTCCTTTAGTTAAAACACCCAAAAGTGAAATTAGTGTGAATTTTGACGTTACTCCTACAAATCTAACAATCCAAGAAAAAAACAAAAGTGGTCATCATGGACAAGACTGGCTGGATGATCCTTGTGGAAGCTCTGAAGAAAGGACTTTGGAAATGACCTCACCTGTTAGTTCAGAGCATCATTCGCCAGCAATGGCACAGCAGAGTAATGGGCAGATTCTTTCATCTGGAGATGCAAGAAATCTCAACTCTTTTAAGGTTCCTCCAAAATCTTCTCAAGAGAACTCAAATTCCTCACAAGGAAAGCAAACCAGTTGCTTGTCTTTAAGTCCATTTCGGGAGGACCTACCTGATGTATCTCCTACAATCACCACACCTTCTTTGCCTGCTGAGGTAGGCTCTCCCCATTCCACAGAAGTGGATGAATCTCTATCAATTTCTTCCTTTGAGCAAACACTCCCTCCAGTTAGTGAGTCTCCTAGAGATGTCTCGCCGGAGATCCATGCTGCAAGTAGGGCGGGTCTGTGCTTACCTGTGCGCCCTTCACATTCCAGTGAACCTGAAGGACAATCTGAAAGGTCAGCTTCTCCCCATGATGTTGATCTGTGCTTGGTTTCACCATGTGAGTTTGAGCATCCTAAATCAGATGCTGTAGCAAGTCCACGAGACAGTGACAGTGATCCTTCCCAGGAACTACCTAGACCTCCATGTTCCCCTGGAAAAAAATTTCCAAATGGGCCTGAAACACCACCTACTTCAGTAAGTGAGTCTTTGCCAACAATCTCTGATTCTGGGCCTGAGGAAGGTTCTTCTATTGCCATTGATGGAGCATCTGATTCTGAGGGGGAAAATACACCAAGACTTTTGGATCCTATTCCTCCAGTCTTGAAAGATCCACATCCCACACCACCTCAACCTGGAACCTGCATGGTTGATCCTGAGGCCCTGTCTGTAGACCTTGGTGACAAAAAAAGTCAAACCCACTTATCTTCTAACTTTCGTAATAGCAGCAAAATATCAGGAGCATCTGGAAAAGTTAGGGGAATTGGAGACAGAACAAGCAAAGCTACTCCAGTCAGGGCTGATATGTCTGATAGGATCCGTTCAGGGGTGGATTCCAAACAGCCTGTTTCAAGACGCAATGTTGGGAATGCAATCAAGGCAACTCCTTCAGGAAATCGTTTATCTTCAGCAGGTAGGTGTTGCCAATAAAATAACAGTGCAAACAAGACAAGTTTATATATCTGTCTGTTTACTCACCAGGCATGAACGGCCCTTAGGCCGCTTTCACATTGGCTCTTTAGCATTCCGTTCTGTTGCTTCATTATTTTCTTCTAAAATGGAAGTTCTGCATTCAGCACTTAACAGAAGCAAACGGAGCCTTCGGACACTATTGACTATAATGGGATTTGGTTTTTGTAGCGGAGACTAAAGTCCTGCATGCTCCTAAAACGGAGCAGAAGAACAGAAAGCTAAAGTGCTGATGTGAAAGCAGCCTTAACCCCTTCAACCCCGGGCCTGTTTTCACCTTCCTGACCAGGCCATTTTTTGCAAATCTGACGTGTCACTTTGTGGTAATAACTTTTATGCTTTTACTTATCCAGGCCATTCTGAGATTGTTTTCTCGTCACATATTGTGCTTCACAACAGTAGTAAATTTGTGGCAAAATATTTCGTTTTTATTTATAAAAAAATTCCAAATTTTACCAATTTCCAAATTTCAATTTCTCTACTTTCAAAATACATAGCAATACCTCCAAAAATAGTTATTTTACATTCCCCATATGTCTACTTCATGTTGGCATCATTTTATAAATGTCATTTTACTTTTTTAGGATGTTAGAAGTTTAGAAGCCATTTTTCAAATTGTCAACAAAATTTCAAAAACCATTTTTTTAAGCACCAATTCAGATATAAAGTGATTTAGTGAGGCTTACGTAATGGAAACCACCCATAAATGACCCCATTTTAGAAACTACACCCCTCAAAATATAAAAAACTGCTGTTACAAACTTTAACCCTTGAGGTGTTCCACAAGAATTAAAGGAAGATGGAGGTGAAATTTCAAAATTTCCCTTTTTTGGTAGATTATTCATGTTAATTTTTTTTTCTTGCAACACAGCAACACAACTGTTAACAGCGAGCTAAACCTCAATATGCATTGCTCTGATTCTGCAGTTTACAGAAATACCCCATATGTGGTGGTAAACGTCTCTATGGGTTTGTGGCAGTGGTCAGAAGGAACTGAGCGCCATATGGATTTTGGAGGCAGATTTTGCTAGAATGGTTTTTAGGCACCATTTTGTAATTGAGAGACCCTGAGGTACCCCTACAGTGGAAACCCTCAAAAAGTAACCCCATTTTGGAAACTACACCCTTCAAAGAATATATTAAGGGGGGTACTGGCCACTTTGACCCCCTAAGCGTTTTACAGAATGTGGAAACACTTGGCTGTGAAAATGAAAAGTTTCATTTCTTCCAATAAAATGTTGCTTTAGCCCCAAATTTTTCATTTTCACAAGGGGTAACAGGAGAAAAGCACCCAATAATTTGTTCCCCATTTTCTCCTGAATACAGCAACACCCCATGTGTGGTGATAAACTGCTGTGGGGGCACATGGCAGGGCTCAGAACAGGAGGAGCGCTATATGAATTTTGCAACACAGTTTTTGATGGATTGGTTTCCGGGAGCCATTGATATTTTTTTTTTTTTTTAGTTATTGTCTTATGTGGGGGCTCACTTTTTGCGGGATGAGGTGATGTTTTCATTGGTACCATTTTGGGGTACATAAGACTTTTTGATCACGTGGTATTACACTTTTTTAAGTGAAGGTGAAAAAAATAGCTGTTTTGGCATAGTATTTTTTACATATTTTTTTTACAGCATTCACCTGAGGGGGCAAATCATGTGATATTTTTATAGAGCAGGTAGTTATGGACGCGGCGATACCCAATAAGGAAGGAAGGCATCCGGCTGCTATCTAAGCCATCGGGTCCCCGTCACAGCAGCGCGGGGACCCAATGGACACCCCTTTCCACCGCCCGCATCGCATGTGCCTCGGTCAGCGCTGACCGCGGCACATGAAGGGTTAATGCACTGGCATCGGTCCGGCTACTGGGCACAGCCGGACCCCTGCCGCTGATGTACGGCGCTGGTCGGGAAGGGGTTAATGATTGGCAACATTTCTAAAAAAGTTTCATTGACCTGGCTACATGAGACTTTTGTTTTGATGGAAAAATTGTATAATTTATAGAATTTTATTTTTGCAAATGTAGAAAAAAAAAAATCCCACCAGCAGCATTGTTTTGTTTAGTTTTATACCATTCACGCTTACACGCTTAACCTTTAGGATACCAGAGGTTTTTTTGTTTTTGCATTTTCAGTTTTCTTCCCTATCTTCCTTGAGCCATAACTTTTTTTTTTTTTTTTTTTTTCCAGTTCACATAGCTTATTTTTTGCGGGACAAGTTGTACTTTCTAATGCCACCATTTAATATGGCATACAATGTAGTGGGAAGCTGAAAAAAAAATTCCAAATGGGGTGGAAAAAACGAAATTCCTGCGTTCCCTTTGACCTGTGCCCTTCATTCTCTGGGTCAGTACGATTACACTGATACCACATATGTATAGGGTTTTTTTATGCCTAAATAGTGTAAAAATAAATTAAAACTTTGAAAAAAATTTATTTTTTTTTACATCACCATATTCTGACCCCCATAACTATTTATTTTTGAATAGTTATACAGTATCTACTGAGCTGTGTGCGGGGGCTCATTTTTTGCGGGATGATCTTTAGTTTTTATTCCATTTTGGAGAGTTTGTGACTTTTTGATCAGTTTACAAATTTTATGAGAAGCTATGGAAAAAATGGCGACTTAGACATGTTGACCCTTTTTTCTGTTACAACATTCACCATATTGGAAAAATATTTTTATATTTTAATAGTATGGGTGTTTTCAGATGCATTAATGCCCATGATGTTTATATTTTGTTATTTATGTATTCATTTTTATATTCTACAGAAAGGGTGGTGATTTAAATTTTTATTTTAATTTTTATATATTTTTTTTTAATACTTTTGTAGCTTGTGTTTGAGGCTACAAGACTCACTATTTTTTTTATTTCATGATTATCCATGATACTAGAATTGCTCATTTCTTATGTTGCCCTGTCACCTGCTGGCCAAAATAAGAATTGCAGCTCCAATACCCTTGGTCTCTTCAGAGAGATCCAGTGTATTGAAACCAATTACTGGCATCCTCATTGGCTGCACGCTTTTGGGTTTTTTAGCTTTTAGATGCCATGATCACACTTGATCACGGCATCTAAAGGCTTTAATGACCGCGATCGACATTATTGGTAGTCACAGTCATTAGCCGTAGATCTCTGCTGTTTGAAACAGTGGAGACCCACCGGCCATGGCACCCACTGCACACGCGAGCGGGCACCATGTCTACCCATTGCTCCAGTGCCGTAAATGTGCGGCGCAGGTAGCGAAAGGGTAAAAGGGGTTGTCCCACAAAAAATATTCTACATCTTTTGAAACCAGCACCTGGATCTGAGTACTTAGTAATTGCATGTAATTAAAAATGTATAATAGTAGTGCCGCCTGTTGATTGTTCTTTTCTTTATTTCTCTGTCCACCTCAGTAGCAACCTTGAGGTGGTTGCACATGCTCAGTTTATTTGATCAACTGCCACCCCTCTCCTGTTAGAAGCTGGTTACAGGGAGAAAGCTGCAGCCAAAAGGACCTGCGGCTAGAGTTGCCACCTTCAAATTAGTCTAATAGAGCTTTTGGAGCAATTAATTGGGGAAGTTCTGAATCCATGTGAGGTGCAGGGCTGGCCTCAGCTTTGTTAGAAACACGGTCATTTACTATGATATCTGATTTTTAATTTTTTACATTGATCCTGGGATAACCCCTTAATATAATTTTGTATTGAGTATTGTTCATGCTAATATATGATCAATTGGAAAATGATATAGCTAAGAAATTCTTTCTCTGATTTCTAAGATCCAGAGTTGTCATGGATCCACTCTGGGTTCAAATGGCAATGGTCTTTGATATCCCCTCTGATGCCAGAGCAATTTATGACGGAGGAGCAGGCCTCATCATAAACTGGGCACATCGTCCAGAGGTTTGGGTGCCTAGATTGAAATATACTCCAGCCCCTGACTGTAGTAGATTTCAATTGTCATTTACGCCTGGAAATACTGGTGAATTTACTATTCCATCCCCCTGCCACTCCCCAGTGGCACAGACAGCATTAAAACATTGTGTGTGCGTAAATTTAGGTGCACCTATGTTTAACACTTTCAACCCCAGACCAGTTTTCACCTTCCTGCCCAGGCCATTTTTTGCAAATCTGACATGTCACTTTATGTGGTAATAACTTTGGAACACTTTTACTTATCCAAGCCATTCTGACATTGTTTTCTCGTGACACATTGTACTTCATGACAGTGGTAAATTTGAGTCAATATATTTTTCCTTTATTTTTTTATTTTTTTTTTTTTAAATCCCAGATTTACTAAAAATTTTGAAAAATTCACAATTTTCTAAATTTGAATTTCTCTACTTTTAAGACAGATAATAATGCCTCATAATAGTTATCAGTCATTTCCCATACTTTATGTTGGCATCATTTTGTTAATGTCATTTTTCTTTTTTAGGACGTTAGAAGGCTTAGAAGTTTAGAAGCCATTTTTCAAATTTTCAACAAAATTTCCAAAACCATTTTTTTAAGCACCAATTCAGATATAAAGTGATTTTGAGGGGCTTACGTAATGGAAACCACCCATAAATAACCCCATTTTAGAAACTACACCCCTCAAATTATTCCAAACTGATGTTACAAACTTTGTTAACCCTTTAGGTGTTCCACAAGAATTTAAAGTAGAGACGAAATTTCAAAATTTCATTTTTTTAAGCAGATTTTTCATGTTAATAAATTTTTTTTTTCTTGCAACACAGCAAGTGTTAACAGCAAACTAAACCTCAAAATACATTACTCTGATTCAGCAGTTTACAGAAATACCCCATATGTGGTGGTAAACTGCTCTATGGGCACATGGCAGTGGTCAGAAAGAAAGGAGCGCCATACAGATTTTGGAGGCAGATTTTGCTAGAATGGTTTTTAGGCACCATTTTGTAATTGAGAGACCCTGACGTACCCCTAGAGCGGAAACGCTCAAAAAGTGACCCCATTTTGGAAACTATACCCTTCAAAGAATATATTAAGGGGTGTACTGACCACTTTGACCCCCTAAGTGTCTTACGGAATTTAGAAACACTTGGCTGTGAAAATGAAAAGTTTTATTTCTTCCAATAAAATGTTGCTTTAGCCCCAAATTTTTCATTTTCACAAGGGGTAACAGGAGAAAAGCACCCAATAATTTGTTACCCATTTTCTCCTGAATACAGCAACACCCCATATGTGGTGGTTAACTGCTGTGGGGGCACATGGCAAGATTCAGAACAGAAGGAGCGCCATATGGATTTTGCAGCGCAGATTTTGATGGATTGGTTTGCGGGTGCCATTTGGTTTTTATTTTTTGAGTTATTGTCTTATGTAAGGGCTCATTTTTTGCGGGATGAGGTGATGTTTTCATTGGTACCATTTTGGGGTACATAAGACTTATTAATCGCTTGGTATTACACTTTTTGTGAGTCAAGGTGAAAAAAATGGCTGTTTTGACAGTTTATTTAAATTTTTTTTTTTTTTTTACAGCATTCACCTGAAGGGGCAAATCATGTGATATTTTTATAGAGCAGGTTGTTACAGATGCAGCAATACCCAATATGTCTATTTTTTATTTTTGTTAATTTTTACACAGTAAATGAATTTTTGACCAGAATTAAATCTTGTTTTTGTGTTGCCATTTTCTGACTGCCCTATTTTTTATTTTTTTTTTTCTGGCGATTGTCTTTTTTTGCGGGATGAGATGACTGTTACCATTTTGGGGTAAATATGCCTTTTTGATCGCCTGCTATTACACTTTTTGTGATGGAAGGTGACCAAAAAATGGCTGCACAGGGGGCTGGATCTCAGGCTCACAGGGATGGCAGCCACGATGCCTAGGGAAGGAATCTGGCTACCATCCAAGCCATCGGGTCCCTGTCACAGCAGCGCGGGGACCCGATGGACTCACCCGCCCTCCACAGACATCGCATGTGCCGCAGTCCACACTGACCGCGGCACATCAAGGGTTAATGCGCCGACATCTGTGTTTTCACCGATGCTGGCGCATACAACAGGAGTCCGGCTACCGGGAACAGCCGGTCCCCTGCTGCTGATTTTTCCATAGCTGTGAATGCTTTTATTCAGAAAAAAAAAAAAAAAAAAAAAAATATATATATATATATATATATATATATATATATATATATATATATATATACACATACTCATACATATCTATCTCTATCTGGCTAATAAGGAGCCCAAGGGGCTATGTTTTACGAATGTTTTAGCCCAGCCATCCTCCGAATCTCCTCCTTGCTCCCCCGACGTCACACAGTTCAAGAGCTGTAATTTCATGCATACCAGCTAGTGCATGCGCAGTTCGTTCCCTGAGGCTGATGCCAGCAAAGAGAGTGTGTATAGAGTAGGGCTGCTGCTATCGACTATATATTTTTATTTTTTTTTTAATTGATTATTTTACTGATTAATCTAGTACTCTAATAACAAAAAACTAATTAAAAGAACGTTTTTTCTTTATAAAAACTCATCAGCCCCCCAGTGCCATCAGACTGCCCCCTCCTTCCCATGTCCCCAGTGCCAGTGAAATAAAATACTTTCCTCTCCTGTAGGGGCGCTGCTCCACAGCTTGTCAATCTTCTCCACGCGCTCCACTGACGTCACACAGTGTCAAATCATAGTGCGTGCTTACGTGTACTATGTCCTGACTATGTGTCAGGATACAGTGCAGCGCGGTACGGGCCGGCGGGTGACCACGGAGAGGTGAGTAATAGCAAGCTCTTCACTCACGCGCCGTGATCACATGACACAAACGAATCCTCGATGCAAAAAAGTCACATCAAGGATTTTTATGTGTCAAGTTACTCTATTCAATCGAGTAATTGTTTCAGCCCTAATATAGAGATAGCTGTCAGTCACTGATAGTTGTACATGGGGAGGTGTTATCAGTGATTGATAGTATTCTCTGTGTAAGGCTACTTTCACACTAGCGTTAGCACGGATCCGGCACCTAAAGGGTGCCGACGGATCCGTGCTAACGCTATACATGTGTGGAGCCGGAGCAGCGCTCCGGCCCCACACATGACACACATACAAACAGACACAGACTACATACAAACAGACATACATACAAACATACAGACATACATACATACTCACATACTCCCGGGACGCCGGCAGAACGTCTTCACGCGCCTCCTGCGCGCAGTGATGACGATTCCCCACAGCGCCCTCTGCTGGGCGCAGTGGGGAAACGTCATCGCAGCGTGCAGGAGGCGCGTGAAGACCTGCTGCCGGCGTCCCGGGAGTATGTGAGTATGTATGTATGTATGTCTGTATGTTTGTATGTATGTCTGTATGTTTGTTTGTATGTAGTCTGTGTGTATGTATGCCGGATCCGGAATGACCCCCCATTGGAAATCAATGGAGGACAGATCCGGATTACTGGTGTGTCCACACCAAACGGATCCGTCCCCATTGACTTCCATTGGGGGTCATTCCGGATCCGTCTTGGTGCGGATGCCTGGACCGGAGAGCAAACCGCAGCATGCTGCGGTTTGTTCTCCGGTCTGAAGACGGAACGGAATGCTTTCAGGAGCATTCCGTTGTCTTCAGTTCAGTTTTGTCCCCATTGACAATGAATGGGGACAAAACTGAAGCGTTTTTTTTCCGGTATTGAGCCCCTTTGACGGAACTCAATACCGGAATTTAAAAACGCTAGTGTGAAAGTAGCCTTAGTGTGTATACATAGATAGCTGTCAGTTACTGATAGTTGTACATGGGGAGGTGTTATCAGTGATTGATAACATTCTCTGTGTAAGTGTGTATACATAGATAGCTGTCAGTCACTGATAGTTGTACACAGGGGAGGTGATATCAGTGATTGATGGTATTCTCTGTGTAAGGGCTCAAGCACACGAACGTGTGCTTCAGTGCCCTTGCTGTGGACCGTAATTTGTGGTCCACAATGCACGGGCACTGACTATGGGGCCGCCGCATTTGGATCGCGGACCCATTCACTTGAATGTGGTCCGCGATCCACATCCGACGGTCCGCACCACAAAAAAGTAGTGCATGCTCTACTTTTTTGCGGTGCGGAGGCACGTCCAGAAACGCCACGGAAGCACGCCATAGTGCTTCCATGGTGTTCTGATCCGTGCCTCCGCTCCTCCGTGATTGCGGACTCATTGAAGTGAATGGGTCAGCGATCCGTGATGCGGGCTGCACATGGCCGGTGCCCGTGTATTGCGGGCCGCAATACAGGCACGGGCCGGCACTGGTCGTGTGCATGAGCCCTTTGTGTGTGTGTGTGTAGATAGATAGATAGCTGTCAGTCACTGATAGCTGTACACAGGGGAGGTGTTATCAGTGATTGATAGCATTCTCTGTGTAAGTGTGTATACATAGATAGCTGTCAGTCATTGATGGTTGTACACAGGGAGGTGATATCAGTGATTGATAGCATTCTCTGTATACGTGTGTATACATAGATACCTGTCAGTCATTGATAACATGCCTCTGTGTACAACTGAAATGTATAAATTACAAGTTTTACTGAATGGTGTCTCATAAAACTATATCAATCTGCTCAGCTCCTCCGGCTCTATAACATGCTGCCTGCAGATTACACTGCATTTTGTGGCAACAGGTTCTTTTATATATTTTTCCTTCACTGTTTTTAGTTCCATTAGTTACATGTTCAGTCTTGGCAGATAAGTTGAGAAAGTTTCTCAACAATGTACAGTACAATACTACGGATAGTACGGATGGTTTTCAAAACCCCAGTCATGCAAACTAAAAATGATCAGCTTGGCCAACGTTTTTTTTTATTATTTCCACATTGCAGAAGACCCAACTTTTTCTCTACTTTTTCACAATAAAATATCTTTTAAAGTTTGTATTTGTGTTGCTGCATTCAAAGACCCAAAACTTTTTTATTTTTCCATCGACAGCTGTGTAAGGTTTTTTTTTTGTTTTTTTTTTTATTTAAAAAATTGTAATTTTCATAGGTGACATTTTGGAGTACATACAGCTTTATTGCATTTTTCAGGATGTGGAATGAACCAAAACTAGTCATTTTGGCTATTTTTCTGTTAAAACATTCATTGTAAGGCTCTGCCAAAGGCATAGCCTAATAGACATCTGCGTATGGCAGGCCTAGGGGCCATTTTTAGGTCCCTGGCTGCCAGGTCAACCCCTTGGCACAATGCAATCACATCTCTCGGAAAGGGGGCATTATGGGATGTGATGGGGAGCCCCCTCTCTCACTGTAATCACTTAGATGCCTCAGTCAGACATGTACCTTCTTGATGTGGTTTGGATCCACATGGAAAAAGTCAGCATCTGTATAAAAAAAACATTGTGGATTCTCATTGAAAATTATGGAAAGTTGATTGCTGACGTGCTCGCGTGAGAAAAAAGGTCATCTGTTTATAGGACCCGTTCACACAGATTGTTTTTGGCGGTAAATTTGGCATGTTTTCTGCATTGGAATTGGTGCAAAAATGGCTCCAAAGAGTCTCCCATTCATTTCAAAGGGAATCTGCATTTTTACTTTATACTACGCCAGATAAAAAAATTGCGCGTCCTATCTCTGCATGGAATACACACTGAATCTGCCATTGAAATCAGTGGGAAGCGTCCAAAAGAGTACTGTATAGTCCACACACGTTAAAGGGTTATTCTCATTTTAGACAATGGGAGCATATCGCTAGGATATGCCCCCATCGCTGGGACCCGCACCTATATCCAGAACAGAGCCCCCAAACTGAATAAGGGCGCATTGCGCATGCGCAGCCGCCCTCCATTCATTTCTATGGGGCCGCTGAAAATAGCCGAGCACTGGCTCAGCTACTTCCGTCGGCTCCATAGAAATGAACGGGAGCGGTGGCCACGCTTGCGTGTTGCGCTCCCATTCATTTCTATGAGCGCAGCGGGGAGCTGCGCCTGGTGGTGGCCAGACCCCCGGAAACCCGGGGTCCTCCAGGTGCAGCGCTCCCCGCTCCGTTCTGGATATAGGTGCGGGTCCCAGCGGTGGGACCCGCACCTATAAGACAATGGGGGCATATCCTAGCGATATGCCCCCATTGTCTAAGATGAGAATACCCCTTTAATGAAAATGCAGTTTGTTTGTTTTTTTTAATGCATCAAACGCACTAAAAAATGCACCATACGCACCTAAAAGAACTTTTTTCATAAATTTGTGCTGATTTTGAGAGGTGGACATACCCTTAAAGTTTTTCAGTCTTTTTGTATTTTACAGAAAGCGTTCATTGAAAGGATAAATGGAGGCATTACACGTCTTGTTAAGCAAAGTCAGCTCTGCATTCTGAGAATACCAGGGTTAGTTCCTCATGTGCGTCTTGTCAAAGTGGTCAGTAGTTAAGAATTTCCTTTAGTGGTCATTGTGCAGTGTGCACACGATTGCTAAAGGTGCATTTACACGTGCCGAGCAGCAGGTTGTCGGGAAGGAAGCCATCTACAGTCATCTGCTCATTCAGTGGGGGTTAAGTACTGCATTTACATGCAGCGATCTCCTCCACAGTATAAGGACGAGCCGTCGCTATTGAGATCATGCATCACAGCTGCATTGGTTTTGGGCAGCAGATTGCTGTATAGACAGCACGATCTGCTGCCCAGAAATTATAATTTAGGTGCCTGCACGAACGAGATCACCCAATGAGCGTGTGTTTTGCCTGATTATCTGGCTGTCTAAATCCACCTTTACAGTCATGGCCAAAAGTTTTGAGAATGATACAAATATTAATTTTTACAAAGTCTACTGCTTCAGTTTTTATAATGGCAATTTGCATATACTCCAGAATGTTATAAAGAGCGATCAGCTTAACAGCAATTACTTGCAAAGTCAATATTTGCCTAGAAAATGAACTTTATCCCCCAAAACACATTTCAACATCATTGCAGCCCTGCCTTAAAAGGACCAGCTAACATCGTTTCAGTGATTGCTCCATTAACACAGGTGTGGGTGTTGATGAGGACAGGGCTGGAGATCAATCTGTCATGATTAAGTAAGAATGACACCACTGGACACTTTAAAAGGAGGCTGGTGCTTGGCATCATTGTTTCTCTTCTGTTAACCATGGTTATCTCTAAAGAAACACGTGCAGTCATCATTGCACTGCACAAAAATGGCCTAACAGGGAAGAGTATCGCAGCTAGAAAGATTGCACCTCAGTCAACAATCTATCGCATCATCAAGAACTTCAAGGAGAGAGGTTCCATTGTTGTTCCAGGGCGCCCAAGAAAGACCAGCCAGCGCCAGGACCGTCTCTTAAAAGTGTTTCAGCTGCGGGATCGGGCTACCAGCAGTGCAGAGCTTGCTCAGGAATGGCAGCAGGCAGGTGTGAGTGCATCTGCACGCACTGTGAAGCGGAGACTCTTGGAGCAAGGCCTGGTCTCAAGGAGGGCAGCAAAGAAGCCACTTCTCTCCAGAAAAAACATCAGGGACAGACTGATATTCTGCAAAAGGTACAGGGAGTGGACTGCTGAGGACTGGGGTAAAGTCATTTTCTCTGATGAATCCCCTTTTCGATTGTTTGGGACATCTGGAAAACAGCTTATTCAGAGAAGACGAGGTGAGCGCTACCACCAGTCTTGTCTCATGCCAACTGTAAAGCATCCTGAAACCATTCATGTGTGGGGTTGCTTCTCAGCCAAGGGAATCGGCTCTCTCACAGTCTTGCCTAAAAACACAGCCATGAATAAAGAATGGTACCAGAATGTCCTCCGAGAGCAACTTCTCCCAACCGTCCAAGAGCAGTTTGGCGATCAACAATGCCTTTTCCAGCATGATGGAGCACCTTGCCATAAAGCAAAGGTGATAACTAAATGGCTCAGGGAACAAAACATAGAGATTTTGGGTCCATGGCCTGGAAACTCCCCAGATCTTAATCCCATTGAGAACTTGTGGTCAATCATCAAGAGACGGGTGGACAAACAAAAACCTACAAATTCTGACAAAATGCAAGCATTGATTGTGCAAGAATGGACTGCTATCAGTCAGGATTTGGTCCAGAAGTTGATTGAGAGCATGCCAGGGAGAATTGCAGAGGTCCTGAAGAAGAAGGGTCAACACTGCAAATATTGACTTGCTGCATTAACTCATTCTAACTGTCAATATAAGCTTTTGTTACTCATAATATGATTGCAATTATATTTCTGTATGTGATAAAAACATCTGACAAACACACATAAAAACCAGAGGGCAGCAGATCATGTGAAAATATAATATTTGTGTCATTCTCAAAACTTTTGGCCATGACTGTAGTCTCTGAACCAGCTTGGATTTTAGAGGGTTTTTTTGGTCAGAGCGAGTATTGCAGGTTTCATGAGCACTGGGTTTGAACAAAAGTACGAATCTACTTGTTTAGTCACAAGTCATGGAGAGGAAACCATGCGAATAGACAGCTTACCAGTGACGTTTTCGTTGTGCTGAGGTTAACGTAACCTCAATTGTCTACAAGGTCGTGGCAGTAGGAGCACAGGAAGCAGCCAGGAAGGAGGTATCTGTGTGGTTCCAGGAGGCCTGCTCTGTGTCCCAAAACATTTGCAAGGTGTATTTTTCGATCTGTGATTTTTTTTTTTAATTTTTATTTTTTTTTATAAACCTTAAATGGACACTTCCCTCATTAGGAAAAAAAACTAGTGGGATAGGTATTTTGGGTATGTCACTCTATGTATTCTACTTCTTGTCCTTGCTTTTAAATTTCCTCCTTGTTTGGACTTTTAGTACAGCAACCTCACCCAACTTTTTCATTCAGACCATAATTGTGCCAGAGACTCAATTAGAGCACCCCAGGTTACACTAATCAAAGCAATGCTCTTCTGTGGGCATTTCTGTCTAGGCCTACCAAGAACAATAGAGGTAGTATACTATTATGAGAATTACTGTGTAGTCATCTCGTCAAGAAGGAAAGGGAAGGCTTGCAGAGGAAGCAGAAGGTGCAAGAGTGCACTGTAGCTTGAGCCCTCCCTCTGTGCACTTAACTGCTTATTTGCATACGAATTATGAAACAGATCACTAAGTTAAAGGTATCATTGCACTCAGCTGAGCTAGCTCTACAAGACATGGTTTAAAAGTGAATTTCCTGATGACAGACTCGTTTTAAAGGGGTTATCTGAGACTTTTATACTGATGACTGTCCTCTGTATAGGTTATCCGTATATAATCGGTGGGGGATCAGCTGTTTGAGAAGGTACTGGTGCTCCTGTGAGTGCCATGTCCTTCTCACAGCTTTCCCTGGGTCAATGACGACACATTCATTTGTAATGTGTCCCACGAGCTGTGAATGGGGCGAGCTGCAATACCAAGCACATCGGCTATACAATGTACAACGCTTGCTTGGTAAGCTGCGAGAAGGCTGCTGCACTCACAGGAGCGCCAATGTCTTCTCCTCCCCCCCCCCCCCCACATGCAAATCCATTATACAAAAGCCCTCAAACAGTGTTTACGTCTTATTCACACATCCATGACAAGACAGTCAGAGTTTCATCCATGATGTGGTCCATATGTCAACTTTTTGCCCTCTGTTTTTCATCTATATTCCACATGAACTGCTAGGCTGAAAAGGGATTTCCAGAGCATCTCCTACCAGACGTCCATGAAAACCACACTGACGGATCACATATGCCATCCATGTCCATAGACTTCAGTGGATGTGATTGCTCCACATCATGGACCAAAGTAGTGCTTGACTCCATTGTTTTTTTTCCATTGATCCATGGTCAAGGATGTGTGAATAAACAGATTAAAGTCATGGGATGTGTAATGTCCGTGGAGAACACAGGCTAAGCGTGTCTGTGAGTTACTAATGTGTAGCCTAATGCTGCATTGTTTTGTGAGCAGAGCCCTTCAGATCATTTCCGTATATATATCCAGCAGTAACTTTTTTGTTCTCCAGTCATTGCCAGGGTAATCGCACATGTGATGGTCTTACTGGAAATGCGTTATTTACTGGTACATTTGTAAAACTTTTTTTCCCTCCCCTTAAGCTTCCAGCAGAACCCCACAGCCAGTCTCCTCTTCACCCCCTGCAACACCAATTTACGTAGACCTTGCTTACCTACCTGGTGGACCTGCTGCCCAGACGGTGGATGAAGAGTTTTTCAAGCGGCTGCGTTCTTCTTGTTATGTTGTTAGTGGAGATGATCCTGTGAAAGAAAAGTTTACCCGTAAGATTCTGGACTCTCTGCTTGCTGGAAAAAGTAATTGGCCTCAAGATATGCAGGTAAGTTATTTAACTACTAATTCTTTAATGTCATTCAGCAGGGTATATTACAACTTCTCCTTCAGGTAATGGTGGATTTACATGGTCAGAATATTGGGCAGATTCATGGGAAGGAACGTTCCTGCGAGCACTCGTTCCCGACAATCTACCCATGTAAATGTGCCGCCAATCCCCCGATGAGCCAAACGATCATTCATCAAGTGATCCTGTCTGTGCAGGAACAAGCAATCATTTCTGGGCAGCAGATCGTTCTGTCTAAACAGCTATCTGCTGCCCAGACACTGTGCAGCTGTATGGGGATGAGCGATCACAATAGCAATCCCTCATTCTCATACTGTGAAGGAGATCGCTGCATGTAAATGCACAGTCTCCTTCACTGAACAAGCTGCTGACTGTCTGGAAGGGACACTTCATTCTCGACAAGTAATATTGTGCAGTGTTAAACCCGCCTTTGTTCTAGCCAAAAGCACTGATTCCCTAATGTTGCCGTTGCAACAGTGCCTGCATCCCTGCTGTGTCCCACTTAGACAATTGCTGGCTAGGGTGGATCATTGCCACAGCCATTGGTTGCTGAGTGGCATTCACAGCCATTTCCTGCAGGGGGAGGAAGTGGAGCACAGCGTGTTACACAACAGTAACAGCGGGAGATCAGTGAGGTTACACCATTTGTATCACATTAGAACTACTTTTATTTGGCTGGAATACCCCTTTAAAATTACAAGTAAGGCCATGCTCCCCTTTTACATACCTCACCACAACAGTGCCTACGGTCAGGCTGCTGCTCCCACCAAAGTAGACCGGTTTAGGTGACTTTTAGGCTGGGTTCACACTTGACCGGATATTTTTGTATTTGCAGTCATGGATTTTCAGTACCAGCAAAGTGGATGAGACTTTTAGAAATCTCTTCCCCACGCGGTGTACAAAAACCGCAGTGTAAATTGACCTGTAGTGGGGATTTGAAATCCGCAGTATGTCAATTTATGCTGCAGATTTCCCTTTGCTTTGGTAGTATATACATGGTTTGGTAGTAAACACAGATCTGCCAAAAAACAAAACAAAACGGATGACGTCCTCATCTGTATACTACCTGTAAAAAAAGAAAAGAAACTGAAGAAAAATATGTTCGTGTGCATGAGCCCTTAGTTGTATTCCTTTGTGGTGTTTTAATTACTGCTTTCTCCATTCACAGGTTACCCTGATTCCTACTTTTGAGTCGACAACAGTTCATGCCTGGTATGAGGAAACGCACACCCTTCAGCAGTCGCTTGGCATCACTGTGTTGGGCAGCACCAGCAGTGTATCGATGCAGGGGGAAACATTCCCTGCTTGCAAAGTAGAGTTCTAAACCTTTCCTGTCCTGCGGTGTACTTTCACAATGGGAGTTATTTTAGAACATTGTCATTTAGGGGTGCTTTCTGGATTTTGGAGGCTTTCCCTTTCTCCGTTGCACATGCTGTGTTTTTTTTTTTTTTTTTTTATTAGCGGATGCAGCACTTCACACTGTAGTGAAGACATCCACATTTCTACCCACTGGTCACACAAGAACATTCTTTTATTTGGGCTGCCGTGGAATCCTATATTTTTTGGGGGAAGTGGGAAAGCTTGTGCACAATTGAAGAGCACTCAATGGCATGAATAAAAGTTCCTCACTTCCCAAACTTTTGGCATGAAATCTTGTATCTGCAAACAATAGACCTTCCTTCCACCTGGGCTGAAGACTTACTTTCCACACCACATTCAGATGTTTGCAGTTGAATTGTCTTTTGCGTGGGCTTAGAAGCTATTGCATTTGTTGTTGCCAAAGGTAACCTGTATCCGCTCCATCACCTAACCTGTATATGTATGTGGGTAACTGTCATACCATAGTAAAAATATTGTTCCCTGTAAATGTGATGGATGTAATGAATGTGGACTCGAGCCGCTGAAGCTGTGTGCACCTGAAATATCAGCGGGAAGAGTCCTGCATGTTCTATGATTATCTGCTACCTTTGCCATAACGAGACAGCAAACATGTCATCCTCGGCAAAGCAGGGTACTCGTTCTTGAGATGACCACACAATCCCATTCTCTTTCATAGGATCATAGGATCAAACACGGTCCTGGAACACTTCAATAGTAAATTATGGACAGTGTCTACACTATGTTTCTTGATTATCTGCCCCTGGTGTATCCATCTGCAGACACGGCTTGCTAGCATTGTTGAAGAGGGGTCAGCAACCTCTGGCACTCCAGCTGTTGTAAAACTACAACTCTCAACATGCAGAGCTGCTGAACTGTTTCCTAAACACCTATACAAGTGAATGGAGCTTGTTGGGAGTTGTAGTTTCACAACTGGAGTGCTGGATGTTGCTGACCCCTGATCTAGAGCCACACCTAGCAAATGTTCAGATTACATTTCATGCACAAGCACTTAATCCAAGCGCATGTTCACATGGTGGATTTTCCATGCATATTCCAAACTGAAATCTGCACAGAATCTGTCCAAAATCCACCTCCTATTAAGGGGAGTCCGTGCTGTAGTTCACATGGGGTGGATTACAAATCAAAGCTCACATGCAGCAATTTCATAAACCACTGCAGGTGGCCACAAGCAGCTATAGACCTGGTGAACAGGGCTAAATCCACATGTGTATTCGTCATGTGGACCGACCCTTCGTCTGTGTTGCATACGGTCCATTTTTCTCAAGCAGCTGATTATCGGCCTTGATGTTCAGAATTGTGATAGAATGACGGTTTCTAGAAATATTTCACCTTTGTAGCATGACGGCACAAGAATTATTTGATCTCTGGCCATTTTCACACACATTCTGTATGCTGTTTTGTTGTATTGGGCATATTAGAGTTTGCTAGATTACTATAAAGGGCCAGTGGTGCATTTTGGGTACTGTTTAGTTTCTGACACTCCAACAAAAGAAAATTGTGCTTCCTATATACGCTGGGGCATGAATGATGAAGTTTTGAGTTTACATTCCCAGGTGTGTATTAGAATGAAAAATCGTTTTTCTAAATGTTATTTAACATAATGTTTTTAAAAAAACTTGCTGAGAGAAGTAAGCCCAAGAAGAAGAAACCAGTTTAGCGGCAATATCTCTGCACTGTCACTTGTATTTTCAGCTGTTCTGTAAAGTGTACTATGTCTAAAACACTAAATACACCATTTTCTTCCTGTGGCGCAAAGTTCTGCTAGCTAGTTATGTTTTTTAAATTGTATTATAGTATGCTGTAGTAAATGAAGGATTATTACCTCCTGTTCTCTTCACGAACGTATGTGGAGAATAGTTCCTTAGACATGCCAACATGTCACGTTAAAAGTGCCAGTCAGCCCCAAGAAGGAGTTAAATGGGGCTTTAATCACCATGTCATTGTCTGTGAAATGAGTGTGCATCCAATCTGACAACGATGGGGTGGGCGGCATAGATCATGTACCAACAAATTGTATTGTGAATTCACATAGCTTTGAGTAGACAAGCAAATTAAAATTTGAAGTAAACAAGTGTCTGTGGCTTCTTGTGTCCTTACTCCCAGTCATTCTGCGGTCATGTATTGACACGTCTAACTTTCCTATTTGTTAGTTTTTCTACAGATACAATCTATGTACCAATAGCTTTATTTCTTTTGTATTGATGCTGAGTTACAGCCCAGAGCTGTCCCCCTCCCCCCTTTCCCCCTTTAATGACCTTAGAACCATTCGACAGTTTAGCACACCCTAATAAATAGAAGGGACTTTCCAATCAATTTTTTTTATTTAAAAATTGCCTCACTGATCCCCACCACCACCACTTTCGTTCCGACGGGTCTCTTTTTTTGGCACAAGAAACGTGAGCACTCAGCCAATCCTTTGCCATAGAATCCAAGAAAACGGTGAGGGTGGTGGTACTATTTTTTTTTTTTTTTTTTTTTTTTTTTTTTTTTTTCTTCTCACATCCCGTCAGTCTCTCTACTTCCTGGTCCCTCTCAACATGGAATTGCACAATAAAGTCTTCCATATGCATGCTAGAGCCAAAAGTTAGAGTGGGGAGGTTGTGGAGAATTTAGAGTAGACAGCTTGTTTTTTTTTTTTTTTTTTTATACTTGAGGAACACAAACTGGACATTTTCCACATGTGGCACATGACACTGATGCCATTTAGTTTTTTTTTTTTCCCCCCCTTCAGCATAGCTATATCAAGAATATGTTTTGTATAGAATATAGTACATTATGTGGACAAAAGTATTAGAGGACACCTCTTAATCACTGATTTCAGGTGATTCGCTCAGTACCATTGCCACAGGTGTATAAAATCCAGCTCCTACCCATGCAGTATGCCTTTACATGCATTTGTGAAAGAATGGCTTGTTATAAAGAGCTCACTGAATTCCAGCATTGTACTGTCATAGGATGACACTGTTGTAATAAGTCGGTTTGTGACATTTCTTCCTTCCTACATATTCCACCATCAGCTGTGAGTGGTATTATTGTAAAGTGAAAGAAACCACAGCAACTCGGCCTTGAAGTGACACTGTAAATTTGTAGAGTGGTGTGCTGAGGTGCATAGTGCATAAAAGGCACCAATGCTCTGCTGCCTCTCCTGCAGAATTATAAACTTTCTCTGACATAAGCAGAAAAACTGTGCCAGGAGCTTCATGACATGGGTTTCTGTTGCCAAGCAGCACCATGCAATACTTAATGACCAAACTTAATGGCAAGCATCAGGTAGAGTGACTTCTCTTCAGAGTCTAGGTTGGGCGAATTACTTAAATGGCAGCTGTGCTGTAGTAACCAGGAGCTGCCAGTCCCGATTCCAACTTCCATCAATGGAGCTAACCCAAACAGCTAATCGGTAGGGTGTGGGACCCTCGCTGATCAGCTAGTGAAACCTATCCTTTGTAAAGGCTGGACATTTCCCTATTGGAGATGATAACCAGTATTTATTGTTTTTCAATAAAGAGCAAACAAGCATTTTGATCATACAGTGCATTAGTAGACACATGGGAACGTTCTTACAGAATTTCAAAGAGATAGAGGTGGAACCCGGCAGGGAGAATGACCACCAGGCCCCCACACCAATTCTTATCTTAAATAAGAGTACAACTTAACAACTGTTTGGGAGAGACTCTCCCTACAGAACAGAATAACCAATGTAGGCGAACAATGAGCCTTGAAGGCTGAACAACAAATTATCTCTGTATTTGAGGTCTGGAACGCGCGGGGAAGAAACCCTATAGCAAAGCAATAAGAATCCAGTTTAACTGGTGGATAAATAGGGTTGGAGGTCCCCTTGCGTAGAGAAAGTGAGCCATGGCGACCATGATTTTAGGTACTTATCATGAGATCTCGCTGAGGTGGCACTGAGTTCCTCGAGCAATCTGCCCTACTTTATGAATCCACTGCAGAATTGGCGGTGCTGACACCTGTTTCCAGTATAAGGGGATCATTGCTTTGGCAGCCAGAATTAATTGATTCCATAAGAAAAAATTGGTCGGTTTTGGGATGTAGTAAAAACATTCAAGAACAGAATCATTGTGGACAATTTTGGAGAACCTAGGTAGACTGAGTATGACCTCCTCTACAACCTTCCAGTAATTTTTAATAATTTTATATAGCGCGAGGATGGCCCTAATGAAATCAGCTGGAAGCCCGAACCTAGCTAATGTCTTTTCCATAAAAACCCAGTCAATCCTATCAAAAGCCTGTTCTGCGTCAGTAGAAAGTAAGGCCAAAAGAGTCTTTCTGTTTTTCGCATATTGGATGAGGTGTAAAAGTCTTGGATGAGGAGCCTTATAATAGCTTACTGGGAGGCCGTCTGGACCTGGGCTCTTCCTTAGTGGGGAATCCTTCAGTGCTTTTTGTAATTCCAAGAGTGAAGGGGGCTTTTAAAGCCTCTATGTGGGTGTGAGAGGGTTTAGGTAGGGTCAGGGAGTCCAAGAATTCCTCTATATGATTCTATCTTCAATGTCTGAAGTCTTTCCTGATCTTAGATTATAAAGCGAGGCATAGAATTTCTCAAATTGGGTGCCTATATCTTTGGTAGTCGTAAAAGTTGTTCCAGAAGCATCCCTAATTCCCTTAATAAATGATCTCTTCTCTTCTTCGCCATAAGGGCCATCAAGCGGTAGCCTCTATTGCCATGAATATAGATCTTATGTTTTGCATACATATACGCCCTGGTTGCCTTGATATTAAGCAACTGATTCAGTTTTTCCCGCATGATAGATTGCGTGTTGAATCGCTTTTTCGATTCTCTGCTTATGACTGGAATTGCGTAGAATGGAGTCGTTAAATCTCCAAGAAAAATCTTGTTGTGGAAGTGACTCAACTACAACAGCCATGGAAACTGGGGCATGGTCTGAGATGCCAATGTTACCGATGATGGCTCCTTTAAGTAGGGATAGGTGATGACTGGAGAGAAAAAGGTAATCTATTCTCTGATAGGAGTTATGAGCTTCTGAGTAGAAGGTGTAATCCCTTCCTGAGGGAGATACTTGTCTCCAGACATCCCTAACCACTAGTGTGGTAAACATCAGTTTCAGGGCTCTTAATTTCTTTTTGGAGAGGTGAGCTTTGCCTGAGGAGGAATCTATCGTCGTCTCTAAAGTCACGTTGAGGTCTCCCCCTATGATGCACAACTCTTCCTTAAATGAGTTTAATATCTCTAAGGTTGCAATCAGCCAAGGAATTTGGTTGATATTTGGTGCGTAGAACCCTGCGATGGTGACCTTAGTATTAGCTATTGTACCCTTCAAAAATATGTATCTACCCTCTGCGTCTGACACAATGGAAATCAGGTTAAAGGGGAGAGTTTTCTTAACGGCAATGGTTACACCTCTGGGCTTAGAAGGGCCATAACAGGAGTGGAACTATTGAAAGAAATAAGAGAGAGGCATGCTGGGTACTTTACCCTTCTTGAAGTGTGTTTTTTGTAGAATAGCGATATCGCAATGCGAAGGTCTCAGGTGCTGTAGGATACGGGACCTTTTCTGGGGGAATTCAGCCCCCGCGCATTCCAGGTGATCATATTAATACTAGCCATGGCAAAGAAAGTTGCAAGTGATTACACACAGAACAGTAATAAATGAAACAGGATGCAAATCCCTAGAACAAATCAGATCTGTCTATTACACAGGAAAGACGGGTGATATGATGGGGGATAAAACAGATCCCTCACAAACTTCACTAGGGAAACAGAAGTACTGATATAAATAGTCATAAACTCCGCCATAAGCATGTTCGTCGACCAGGAGCAGCTGACAATGTCGCTGCTCCTGCCGAACCGAACTGTTAGAACTACAACAATTGTTGTCAACAGAAGGTAAAGTAACGTGTCTTGGCATGAGCCAAGAATTAAAGAACGCCTGGGAGATCTTAGCAGAATCAGTCATTCGTGTTGGAAGGACGTCTCTTGGTACTACGCTGCTTCTGTGTCTTCCAAGGAGAAGTCGAGGGTAGTTTAGGGAGCTCAGCAACATCTGTAATCTGAACCCATGAGGGGATCTCTGATGGTTCTAGATCTATAGCTTCACAAAAAGGTAAAATGTCCTCAGGGCGTCTGACATATCTGGTGGTGCCCTGAATTGTACAGGCTAGGCTGAATGGGAACAACCAACGATGGGGATAACACTTTGACCGGAGGGCCTCTGTAAGTGGTTTCATTTTGTTGAGGGTGACAGATCTTGGAATAATGCAATGGGTGAACCCTCATAAGATAAATCTTTTGAGTCTCATGCTGCTTTCAATATGGCATCCCTGTGTTGGAAGTTAAGAATTTTGCATATGATGTTTCTGGGTGAATCACCTTCTTTGGGTTTAGGCCTCAATGCTCTGTGGGCCTGCTCCACCACCAGGTCGCCAGCATGGTCTGGAGGTCGAACGTATCGTAGTATGGAGTATGTGGTGTCTAAAACATCAGGAGTTGCAGTAGATTCTGGGACCCCTTTTATGCGTAGGTTTTCTCCTGCCTCTATTATCTTGGTCTTCCACATATGACAGCAGATTGTTCAGGTGTATCTGGCAGGTATTCAGGGCATGCGATGTAGCTGCACCATGGTTTATAAGCGACATCTGGTTCTCTTCTAGTTGCTCCATTCGACCGCCAATCTCCCTAATGTCTAATTTAATATCGGAAAGTTCAGACAGTACCGGTTGTAATGCTGTTTCAATAATTTTCTGTAAGGTCTTGTGGGTGGTTCAAAGCTGTGCATCCACATCATGGGACTAATCTCTATTATGTAATTCTGACTTGGGACTTTCCATCGGCTGACTGAGAAGCCATTGTTTGGTGCTTTTGAGCAGCTGTGAGGTGAGGGTTTGTTAAGGTATTTCTGTAAATCATGCTGCGTTTTGTGAGACTTTAGCGGCCCTGGCAAGTCTGGCTTCCCTACTTTCACCATGATGGAATGTAAACAAAATGGCACATAGGAGGAAGTTGAGCAATAATATTGTATGAAAAAGCAGAGGATCTGTTGTACACTCCCCAGTTGAGTAGTTAAGCTCATTAATAAAGCTGGAATGCCTTTTTGGCTATGAAAATTGGGCCTAAGACCCCAAAAGTGCTCAATAACAGTAAAAATGGTATGGAGACTGTAACATGTACAGTCCAGCAAAAATTAGGGCCCAGGTCCCTTTAATGAAGTGTGGCAGCGGCTGAGGAGGTTTATAATACAGCCAGGGACCAGCTAAGGCAGAGAACGCACCTCCAGAACTTGCTGCAAAGATGGCGCCTCTAAAGTAACTGGAGGGCATGTGGCTGAAGACGCGCGGGAAGATGCGGCCAGCACTCACACCCTTGATAGGGGAACGATTCCAGCTGGAGTGGGACTCGCCCAGTGTGATGTCCGCTGATGGCGTGTGGAGGAGCAGGTAGAATCAATTCCCTCACTTGCAGCTCTTCTCACTACACGGCAGCGCGTTCCGGAGCGCCGCTGATACTCCAGGCTGTGGGTGCCGCGCTGCTCTGGGTCTTCGAGGCCCCAGTTGATTTTTGGGCCGATTGAGGAGCCAGACGCACCAAAATGATCCCCGTTGATCAGGGAACACGTCCTGATGTAAAAAAATGTCAGCGCTGGTGGCATAAACTGCGAGAATTAGGGGAGAAATGTAGATGGTTCACGGAGCTCTCCTGCCGTGCGTCTTGTCTCCTCCAGCGCTAGCCATGCCCCCCAAATATTTATTTTTATTACATGATGAATGGCAAAGATGGTTATTTGAACATTTAATTTTTACTTTTTTTTAAATAAAATTCTTAAACGTATAAAACCTTTTACTTCTGCATTGTAATGTACAGGGCCTATCAGTGTCAGGCTTGTCTGGCATTGTTAGGTCCCGGACTGCTATGACAACTGCTCAGCAACGCACAAGAATGGATTGGGTGGTCTGTGGGAGCCCCCTTTCTCTGTCTGACCAGTTAGATGTTGCTGTTGACCATGACCTCAAACGAGTTTTGGGAACGTGATCAGAATTCTCAGATCTTACCTACTGCATACAGGTGCAACATGAAATACATGTACAACAGTTGTCACAAAGGGGTTAAAACTTTTCTCCTTCATACTCCTCCTAAGAAAATCCCTGAGGTATGCTTATACTGGTTACCTGGTCAATTGTTTAGCACCTGGTCAAAACTTCTGACAGATTCCATTTAAAGTGTACATTCCACCATATCCGTTTGATGTTTAGGTTAAAAATTCTCTGCTGATTCATTTCATACTATATCCTGATACAAAGTCCCAGATGTTTCTATTGCCAAAATTCTGGTTGCCTGCTGCCACCACTGCCTGCTGATGTATATTTGAGTTCAATAGGATTTGTATAAATCCATAACCAGAGACCTCCCTTCAGTGGTGCTAACAAGAAGGCAGTTCTACCATTTAATTTATGGCTGTGGGGAAAAAAGTAGGGAGTGCTCTGCTTTAGAATAAACAGAACTCCCACCCCCATCAACTTAAAGGACAGACAGAATGTAGAATTAAGGACCCTTTACAAGGTCCAACTGAACAGTTATCAAAGAAGAATTTGTTCCCAATAATTGCCTATGGTTGCCCTAAGGCCTAAGGCAAGGGCAGAGCTACATTTACATATGGCAATCATCTTCCCTGCATCGGAACGAGTGTTTGCTTCTGCAATCTCCTAATAAGGAATCATTGTTTGCTGGCAGCAGGTTCCCATTTACTCAAGGGCATCTTTTGTAAGCAAACGATTTAGGGCTGTTTCACACTGGCGGCAGGCCTGATCCGGCAGGTGAAGGGTGCTGCCGGATCAGGCCTGCCGCAGTGACATGTGTGGAGCCGGAACCGCGCTCCGGCCCCACACATGTCACACAGTACATACATACACATAAACATAAACATACACACACATATAGACATACAAACACACATACATACTTACATGCTCCCCGGCAGGTCTTCGGAGCGTCAGGGACAGGACGGCTCACACAGGTCACGATTCCGCACAGCGCCCTCTGCTGGGCGCCTGGTGGAATCATGACGATTCCACCAGGCGCCCAGCACAGGGCGCTGTGGGGAATCGTGACCTGTGTGAGCCCTCCTGTCCCTGACGCTCCGAAGACCTGCCGGGGAGCATGTAAGTATGTATGTGTGTTTGTATGTCTATATGTGTGTGTATGTTTATGTTTGTGTCTATGTGTAGCCGGATCCGTAATGGACTCCATTGAAAGTCAATGGAGGGCGGATCCGGTTACCATTATGGTCACACCAGACGGATCCACCCCCATTGACTTGCATTGGGGGTCATTCCGGATCCGTCTTGGTGCGGATGCCTGGACCGGAGAGCAAACCGCAGCATGCTGCGGTTTGTTCTCCGGTCTGAAGACGGAACGGAATGCTTTCAGGAGCATTCCGTTGTCTTCAGTTCAGTTTTGTCCCCATTGACAATGAATGGGGACAAAACTGAAGCGTTTTATTCCGGTATTGAGCCCCTATGACGGAACTCAATACCGGAATTTTAAAACGCTAGTGTGAAAGTAGCCTTAGGCTACTCTCACACTTGCAGCAGCAGAGTCCGGCAGGCTGTTCCGGCGGGGGAACTACAGCACGCTGCATTTTTTTGTCCGGTCGCCTCTCAGCTTCTTTGCCATGCTGCGGCTGCACATCCGGCCTGTCCCCGTTGTAGTGAATGGGGCCAGAGCGGACTTCCAGTGGCACATTGGGCTAGGGTTAGTGCGGATCTGACAAGCTATTCCCCCACCGGATGCTTCTGGTGCAAGTGTGAAAGTAGCCTTAACCTGCCACAGGAAAAATGCTATCACACAATTGCTTGTCCATTGGGTGATCGGTAACACATTTACACAAGGCAATTATCGAGAATAAATCACAGAAAAAGAATATTAGTGCACAAAAATAGATGCAAACAATATATACTGTATAAACTAAGACCTCATTCTGATATGATAAAATCTGAGACTCTTAGCCAATATATTTTGATCAAAACACATCTGTGCCCACCTACCCAGCGTCACGGTGGTCTCGGGTCAGGCAGGTCGTACGCTAAACCTAACTATGCCATTGGGCATCTATATCTAGGAGCGTGGACGCTGCACATATAGGTGTGTTGCTCCTAGTGACCTCTATGTGCATACAGCAACCAATGAGAGGAGGAGCAAACACACCTATATGTACCACGCAATCAAGGCGCTCAATTTCATAGGAAGAGCAAAAGTGCACATGAATGCTACTCAAGATAGACTAAGAGCGCATTCACACCTGAAGGTGTCACTCCCTCAAGTACATGTTATAAACTAAGCAAAACTCACAGAAACAAAAGGATAAAAAACATCCTGCATGATGTCATAATAATGATTGCGGATGTCAGTGGCTACATATATCAAAATAAATCACAGAAAAAGAATATTAGTGCACATATTAGAATGAGGTCTTAGTTTATACAGTATATATTGTTTGCATCTATTTTTGTGCACTAATATTCCTTTTCTGTGATTTATTTTATATATATATATATATATATATATAGCCACTGACATCCACAATCATTATTATCACATCATGCAGGATGTTTTTTATCCTTTTGTTTCTGTGAGTTTTGCTTGGTTTATAATATGTACCTGAGGGAGTGGCACCTTCAGGTGTGAATGCGCTCTTAGCTTATCTTGAGTAGCATTCTTGTGCACTTTTGCTCCTGCTATCAAATTGAGCGTCTTGATTGCGTGGTACATATAGGTGTGTTTGCTCCTCCTCTCATTGGTTGCTGTATGCACGTAGAGGTTACTAGGAGCAACACGCCTATATGTGCGGCGTCCACGCTCCTAGATATAGATGCCCAACGGCATAGTTAGGTTTAGCGTAGGACCTGCCTGACCTGAGACCACCGTGACGCTGGGTAGGTGGGCACAGATGTGTTTTGATCAAAATATATTGGCTAAGAGTCTCAGATTTTATCATATCAGAATGAGGTCTTAGTTTATACAGTATATATTGTTTGCATCTATTTTTGTGCACTAATATTCCTTTTCTGTGATTGATTTGCATAATACTTTGAATACTGTATACTGTATGGAGCAAGCGCTCTGTACAGTATTAGAATGTATTGGCTCAGATGAGCCGAAGTTATTACTATGCGAAGTCTCTTGAGACTTTGCATAATAACTTCATAAATTAATTTCTACTGTAAAAAAATGATATATTTTTTACAAAAAATAATAAGTTGGCTGGCAATGGATGTTTAACTCCTTGGAACCTGAAATCCAAAAAATTAACATCACATAAGGGATATCAATCACCCATCAAAATCCGTTCCTGAAACCTTGTAATAGTTTTCTCACAGATGCAAATGTAGATTTCGCAGCAGTATTTTTGAAGTTTGAAAAAAATTCATAATAGCTGCAATGTGTGAATAACCCTTTTTAAAATTAGGATCTGCTGGTGATCTGCTATCACCAGGCATGGGATTCAGCCGGTTCCTTTCGGTTCTCCAGATCCGGTTGTTAAAATTACAGCCGGATCGGACAACCGAGTTACCAGCTGAATCCCGATCCAGTGCGGCAGCAGGAGATGAGCGCTTCCACAATGGAAGCGCTCATCTCCTGCAGCACCAGCCTGACCTTGTACAGCGTCAGGACTTAGTGCGCGCACTCTGACCTGACGCTGCACGCAGTCAGGTGACAGTGCAGCGCGGGCAGAGAAGAGGAGTGCCGGACCCTGAGCGGAGCCGCGGCGCAGGAGAGGTAAGGAAGGTGTTTTATTTCAATCTGATGGGGCAAAGTGGTCTGATCTGAGGTCTGATGGGGGCACAGTGGGCTGATCTGAGGTCTGATGGGGGCACAGTGGGCTGATCTGTAGTCTGATGGGGGCACAG
The DNA here is from genome assembly GCA_900303285.1 of Rhinella marina. Taxonomy (NCBI): domain Eukaryota; kingdom Metazoa; phylum Chordata; class Amphibia; order Anura; family Bufonidae; genus Rhinella; species Rhinella marina. The sequence continues at coordinate 6,437 of ONZH01019838.1, read as the reverse complement.
TGGGCTGATCTGAGGTCTGATGGGGGCACAGTGGGCTGATCTGAGGTCTGATGGGGCACAGTGGGCCTGATCTGAGGTCTAATGGGGCACAGTGTATTGGTTTTGTTCCCGTTTGTTTTTTTACTTTAAATTAAGATATGTGCAGTGTGCATAGGGATTTGTTTATAGTTTTTTTTTTATAGTCCAACGGTCTGAGGGACAGTGACACTGGGGGCATTGCTGGCATATGGGGACCACTATGGGGGCATCTACTTGGGGCATTGCTGACACATCATGGGGGTATTACTGGCACATTATGGGGAACACTATGGGGGCATTTATACTGGCACGTCATAGTGGACACTGTCGGGGCATCTTAAACTGGCACATTATGGGGGCACTGTCGGGAGAGGAGAAGATCACTATGTGGGCATTTACTAGGGGCATTATATAGGGGTATTTTATACTTGCACACATTATAGGGGCACTAAATGGAATTTTTTTTTTACTGGCATACATTATAAGGGACATTCTTTGTACCGGTGCTCATTTTAAGTATTGAAGGTGGCAGGATGATGGAAAAGTAGGAACCGAAGATGTCTTTTCATCAAACTGCAGAGACTAGAGATGGGTGAAAAAATCATCATGGCGCCTGGTCTGAAAGGAGAAGATGAGAAAAGAGAACGTCTGCATCAGAGAAATCACTGGATGTAAGAGGTACAGTGCCTTGCGAAAGTATTTGGCCCCCTGGAACTTTTCAACCTTTTGCCACATTTCAGGCTTCAAACAAAAAGATATAACATTTTATATTTTTGGTGAAGAATCAAGTGGGTCACAATTGTGAAGTGGAACTAAATTTATTGGATCATTTAAACTTTTTTTGTAATAATAAAACTGAAAAGTGGGGCATGCAAATTATTTCAGCCCATTTACTTTTCAGTTCAGAAACTCACTCCAAAAGTTCATTGAGGATCTCTGAATGATCCAATGTTGTCCTAAATGACTGATGAACATAAATAGAATCCACCTGTGTGTAATCAAGTCTCTGCACCTGCTCTGTGATAGTCTCAAGATTCTGTTAAAGTACAGAGAGCATCATGAAGACCAAGGAACACACCAGGCAGGTCTGTGATACTGTTGTGGAGAAGTTTAAAGCCGGATTTGTGATACCAAAAAGATTTCCCAAGCTTTAATCATCCAAGGTGTTATGCCTTCTCAGCAATATTTCTGATTAGTTATCCAACAGCTCCACCTATTGACATATTTTGTATTGCAGCTTCATTTATTCTGCCTAAATGTTTCTTATGCTGACTAATATTGTCCTTCTCAAGGCTCCGTAGTTTCCCATCCAGGCCTTGTTTTAGTCCAGCCCCCTTCCTCTTCAGCAGCCATCTTTCCTCATGTGTGGCAGTCACCACTATGAACCTCTGCATTAGACAGTCAGTTCTTCTGTTGTTTTCATCATAGCAGAGTCGGTGAGGTTACTATAATTCCCTGTATTGTCACTAAATAGCTTTTCTAGTTCTCATGTCTTCAGAGCTATATCTTCTGCCTTGCAGCTGTCCCTCACATTCACTATGCTGTGTAATCCATGTATCTACATAATGTGATGTACTGAAGATATGCTGTATACTTTATCTGAATACTGTTATTTTCTTGTAGTTTTACACTGATCCTATTAATAAAAGTTGAAAAGGACCCCCCCCCCGCGTCCAGCTCAATGAATTATAGGAAAGAGTTAACTGTCTGACAACTAGTTCACACAGACGGATTGAGGTGTCAGAACAGTAAAACGACTACTATAATAACGGGGGTTGAAGCACAGATACTGTCTATCAGCAAGCAGTCAAGCCGCATGCAGCCACAATGTCAGACAGAGCATCTGAACTGTATGCAACACGTTCCCCATGTTAGCTCAGCAGCTTCAAGGACATCTAAGAGCAGCCTTGCAGCTGCCGCTGCCAGGGCGAGGGCAGAAGCCGCCAAAGTGAGAGCTGCCTTTGCTGAAAAAGAAAGCAAAATTAAAGAAACAAAAAAGCACATCTAGAAGCCCGACCTTGAAGCCAACCTTGCAAAACTTGTTGCGGACAAGGAAGCCGCAGAAGCTGAAGCACGCTGCACTAGTGAAGGATCCAGCATAAAACTCGGACCCAAACTTAGCCATCAGGATATCTCCGCAACGCACTTCAGATTACGTGCTACAGCATGCCCAGTTGGATCACTACCTGCATCCACCTCCAAGAGTGAGAGCAAAACTCTGATGATCATATAGGACAAAATCCTGTCATACAGTCAACGACCATCGCACACCCAATCATTCCACCCTAAGCATGAAGGTAATTCTATCTACCAATTACCATCTCAAGCCACCTGCATCCAGGCCCATGGATTCCTGCCACGCAGCGACCGCCTTCAAGAAAGGAGGTGCCGATGGTGACCATTCCGACGATGGCGCGCTTTTATTGCAATTTCCTCATGAATCCTCACCACGGCGATGCTCATCCAGATCGCCCTCTCAGAGATCAAAGAAGCTACCAGCTTTCCTCAAGTTCTTTGCACGTCACGAAGCTGCTCACCAAACGGTCTCTTCAAAGTTTAACGACCGTCCTGAAAGTTACAGAGCATGCAGAGCTTCCTTCAGAAATACCACTGTAGACCTTGACCTCTCTGCAAGTGAAGAGATTGACCTGTTAGTCAAGTGGCTAGGAGATGAGTCATCAGATCATGCAAAACACATCAGAGATATCAACATCAACTACCCGCGCAGAGCTTGGACATGTTATGGGAGAGGCTCAATGAGTGCTATGGCTCCTCAGAGATGAATAGAAGAATCCCTCTTTAAAAGGTTAGAGGACTTTCCTAAAATCTCCAACAAAAGCTTTCACAAGCTAAGAGAATACAGTGACCTCTTGATAGAACTCCAAGTTGCCAAGTCTGAAGGAGACCTGCCAGGCCTCGCACCCTAGATATGGAGGCATCAAATTCATAGTGCAAAAGCTACCTTATAGTTTTGCAGGGAGAAATGGATCAACCGAGCTCAGAGTACAAACAAAGACACAACGTCTGTTCCCTCCATTCTGCTTTTTTTGTAGATTTTGTACGTAGCAGGCAAAGATCAGGAATGATCCAGTTTTGAACTTTCACACGTAGACCCTGTCAACTCAAGGATAGGTAATCCTGCTTCAGTTCGTAACTCGAGGCACACTATACTGTACACAAAACAAATGTATCTTCTACCGATTTCTCACATAAGACCTACAGTACACCAGAAACCCAGTGGGGACATTAATGAAAGACCCAAGCAAGGATGGCCCCTTACATAAAAAAGCCCTACTCATTGCAGAAGTGTAGAAGTTTCAGGAACAATCTTCTTAAGGACCGCAGCAGCGTTCTCTCAAGAAAATGACATATGCTATAGGTGTTGTGCATCTACATCTCACTTAGCCAAGAGCATTGCAAAGGCCAGTATTACTTGCTCCGAGTGCAACAGCCAAGAACATAACACAGCTCTACACCCAGGGGCCAGCACACAGATTCCTCACCTCCTCAGACCAAAATAACAGAGCACGGCGGGGAGAGGACAAGACAGTGTACCTCCTGAAGTTGTCACCCCAGTGTACTCAAGTTTGCGGAGAAGGTCTGCGTAACAAATCTTGCTCGAAGATCTGTCTTGTTACAGTTTACCCTATAGGTCACAAGAGAAAGAGCAGTTAAACTGTACGCCATCCTTGGATGAATCAGAGCAACAGGTCACTTGCTAACTCAGTTTTCTTTGACATCTTTTAAAATTGAAGGACTTAGTTTCGTCCTACTCACTTAAAACATGTACAGGGTGAGGAAGGAGAGCCACAGGCTACCAGATTGAATCTCTGGATGGTCCAGACATCCTGACCTCTTCCTAATTTAATAGAGTGTAATTCAATTCAAACAATAGAGAAGAGATTCCCACACCAGAAGCAGCTATACATCATGCTCATTTGAGAAGCATAGCGCATCTCATCCCACACTAGATCCTCAAGCCAAGTTGGTACTTTTGCTGGCAGAGACATTATTAGAGTCCACCAAAGTGAGGAAGCAGATAAATGGTCCTCATAACTCTCCCTATGCTCAGAAACTAGACCTAGGATGGGTCATTATAGGGGACGTTTGCCTAGGAAATGCTCACCAAACCAAACAACGTCAACTCTCTTTACACAAGCACGTTAGAGAGCGGGCGTCCATCCCTTTTTCTGCCCTGTCTCAACAAATTCCTTGTGAGAGAGAAGCTTACCAACCCAGCATACCCGAACACCGTAGAGGGCAGGTACACTACCAACTATCTGTGCAACGGAGATGAAGATCATCTAGGGTGCACTGTTTTCCAAAAGACTAAAGAGAATCATAAAAAATAGCTCATTCAATCGAAGATGAGACCTTCTTGAAGATAATGGATCAAGATTTTCACAAACATGAAATCGATAGCCTGGGTGGCCCCGCTACAGTTCAAGCCTCAGAGACCCCGTCTCCTAACAACAGGGAGCAAGCTCTAAAATGCTTACCTGCTAAAGCGCAACTTTCTAAGGAAGCCAGAGATGGAAAAACACTTCCTTGCTTTCATGAGCAAATATTCCGATAATGGCCATGCAGAATTGGCTCCACCTCTAGAAGAGAGCGAAGAATGCTGGTATCTCCCAATATTTGGTGTCTATCACCGCCAAGAAACAGATCAGATACGTGTAGTGTTTGACTCCAGCTCAAGATACGCAGGGACTCTCTCTGAAAGATGTTCTTTTAACAGGTCCTGACCTCAAAACACTCTCATTGGTGTTCTCATCGGATTCATAAAGAACCAGTTGCCATCACTGCAGATATACAGCAAATCTTCCATTGTTTCTTTGTCAATGAAGAGCATAGAGACTTCCTACGTTTCTTCTGGTCAAAGATAACAAACCTACCAAAGACATAGTAGAGTACCATATGAAGGTGCACGTTTTGGCACACCCATCCCTGCTGTAGCGATCTATGGCTTAAGAGATCCACACAGGGAAAGTGAAACAGACTTTGATGAAGATGTCGCAACAGTTCATTGAAAGAGACTTCTACGTAGATGATGGTCTAAAGTCTCTTCCATCGTCAGAGGCTGCAATCAGCTTACTCAAAAGGACTCAGAGTGCTCTTGCTCGTTCTAACCTCGGCTACATAAGATGGCTTCTAATAGAAAAACCGTGATGGAGGCCTTTCCTACAAAAGACTATGCAACGACTTGAAGGACCTGGACTTAGCTACAGACTCTCTTCCTGTACACGTAGTCTAGGACTCAACTGGGAACTCAAATCTGACAGCTTCACATTTTAGGTCAACCTAGAGCAAAACCCTTCACATGACAAGGCGTCCTGTCCACAATAACAGCTATACGATCCCCTTGGATTCGCTGCACCTTGTGATATCCAAGGTAAGACCTTGCTACGTGAATTACTGTGGATTCAGCTGATTGGGACACCCCTCTTTCTTCAGAGAAAAGGTCGTGTAACCTGGAGAATTCTTTAAATTCATTGTCTGATCTCAACATACATAGGCCAACACGTACATTCCTCTGAAAGCTCTCCAGGAGGCTGTGCATATTTGTGATGCTCATCAAAGCCATAGCCACAGTTGCTTATTTGAAAGACTGTAGACACCTCAGGTCACATCCACATAGGGTTCATCTGGGAAAAGCCAAGCTAGCACCATGTCCAAACCTACCATACCAAGACTAGAGCTCTGTGCTGCTATTCTTGCCATTGAGCTGGCAGAACTCATCACGTCAGAACTTGACCTACGGCTTGAAGATGCAGAATTCTTCACCGATAACAAAGTAGTGTTGGGATACATTCATAACGAGACTAGGAGATTCTATGTCTACGTGAACAACCGAGTACTTAGTAGGAAGTCCTCACACCTTCTCAGTGGGGTTATGTACCAACTAACCACAATCCTGCTGATATGCTACCAGAGCTGTATCAGCATATGCCTTAAAGACACTACCTGGCTCGTGGGCCTGCATTCCTGTATCAACCAACACAGCCGCTCTTCAAACACACCATGAACTTTTTGACCTGAATCAGATGTGGAAATTCAACCTCAGTCTCCACACTTAATACACAATCACTAAAAGGCACCTTGGTTCTAGCCACTTCAACAGATTTCCACCTGGAGGTCAGCCTACAGAGCCTTGCTTGCCTGATTCACATTGTCAAATCCTTTAAAGCCACGCAGTCTACATCAGTTCTACGCAAGGCTGGCATATTACCATAAACCTTACTCAGCCGAGGAGTTCATACAGGCAAGAAACAAATGGCAAACAAGTGGCCAACATAGAGCCTGGAAACATTGTTTCTAGTAAAAGACAACCAGTCCAAGCGGAATGAGTGGCCTTTAGGATTGGTTCTAAAGTCTTCCCAAGTCAAGATGGAAAGTCGGAAGGTGGAGATCAAGATCCC